>BPLR01021279.1:0-124018 GCA_021605095.1 Caerostris extrusa | reverse complement strand
AGCAATCTTGTGTAACTCCACAAGTTTGTGATGAAACTTTTTAGATTTTTTACAAGTTCATCAATTACATGAATTGCAGCTCATTGGGTTTTTGATCCAAAAGAAATTCTTTCAATGAAGCTTTGAAACGGACACCTATCAATCTTCCTCCTCTGTTGGGCTACTTTCGGTATGGAAACTTTTTTTTTTACTCTTTCTAGAATTATATGTCTTTAATATTAGAAATTATTTTTAAAATAAAATCAAACAAATTATTGTCGAGTAAACTCCATTTGCAAAATGAAAAACATCAAATATACTAGTATAGCCTTTTAGAGAGTTTACATCATTGTTTAAGCAGTGGGTATAATGAAACAACTTTTATATTACTTCATACATTTTTGCTTGCTATGACAATTGAGCATGTCAGTGTATTTGATCTTGTTGTTGCTGATGCCCTGGTTATCTTGGAAAGATTAGACGTGTAAAAATCTGTTAAAAACAGATGGTATAATGTCTGGGCCATGAGGACAATGTGCACTGCATTCCAAATCATGCACGTTATTCCATTAAGCTGCTGCATGCTTATTCCTATCATGGAAGCAATAATAATGACAATCATAATGAACTTTATTTTTAACAGATTTTTTACACATGCAAATTTTCCTAGATAGGCAGGGTGTCAGAAACAATGACTTCATAATGAACCTCATTATGAAGTGAATTTTTTTTTCCTGATTATTTTTCACTGAACATTGATGTGATTCACATATCACTTATGTATTCTACTTCTAACACTCCGCTGAATTGTGATTACAGGAGAAATTTTAAGGGTAACTGCTCTGCATTTGCATGTTGTATAGAAGAAAGTAAAAAACTTCCACCAGGCAGCCTGATTATTGATGCAAGATGCTTTCACCCATGCTATTACAATCACCATCAAGTTTCTTTGTTTCTGAAAGTAGTGACTACAACAATGCCATTAGTAGATTCAAACCTTAGTCGAGCATTTTATAGTGAATAAGTCAATTGTCTTGAATGCTATTTTTGTCTATAATAGGATGGTTGCACATCATAAATCTGTTTCCAATGGCACCTCTGGCTGGTAAAAGTAGCAACACAGCACTGTAAAAAATTTTTTGAATTTGTGTGCATGTCTAATGCTCGTGTCCTGCAGTGCAGATCGAACATCCCATGAGTAATTTACCCTTGGATGGAGGGAAAAGAAGCAGCTACTGTTGTGATGGAGCACTCATAGGTAGAAATCGGACTTGGCTCCATGTCGCTGAAGAAGGATTGCAATGCCTTCAAGGAGGTCTTTTAGGGGAACTACCATCATTTGCTTATTGAATGGGAGAAAACCCAAAAAACTCCCAACTGGCAGTCCAACCAACGAGGCAAGAATCTGAACGTCACAAATGCCATCAAGTCCCCTCGTGTTTTGAAACAGTGTCTACAACAACAAAGTCACCAGGAAATTGAACCTCAGCCCTAATGCTCACCAGAAACGTATGTTGCCACTCAGCCATGAGTAGGACATTTAAATTTATTAAGCAAAAATTTAATAAGTAATGCTGTTTTTCATATGACCTTTTATCAGCATGTTGCTATATTAATAATTTTAAAAGCATCATAAAATCTGTAAGGAAGTTTAATAAATTTATACTTTTTTTATTGCTAAATGTAAACATTTTTAAAACCTAAATTTATTAAAAGTATTGCAAGAAAGCAATACATGGAAATAAAAGTATGTCTTAATAGTAAATTAATATTTTATAGATGTTAATGTTTTGATTTAGCAATTTGCTATTTTACCATTCTATAAAAAATCAATTTTATATCTATGAACAAATTATTAATTTAAAAATAATTATGAAAATAAAATTTCTTGACTGTGAAAAATATTACACAAATTCCAAATTTGATTTGAAACTGCAATATTTGCTAACTCAATTAAAATAAAAGTTAATAAAAATAAAATAAAAGTTTAAGTGTGCTTTTTATAAATAAAATATTGTTTTAAGAAAAAAATTTAAATTATTTTAAAAACAAATTACTTCTACATATAGATCTCCTGAAGAGGGATTCTAGCTGTGATGTGAGATCAACATTAGATGAAGACAGCAAGCTTTCAAATATATCTACAGTAAGATTGAATGGTTTTCTTTTATTTTTGTGCCTTTCACATGAAAACTAGCAATTTATTAAAATAATTTTATCTTCATTTTGTAAGAAAAGTATTTTCAATGAAATTTAAATATGAAGAAAAAAATTTAATATGAATATAATTAAAAAAAAAAATTTAATGAATGAAATTAAAAACGTCATTATTAATTCATAAATTGTGCAATAGAAATAAAGAAAAATTCTTATAAATTATGAAGCATTTCACTTCACCCTTTTTACCTCTTGTTTAAGCTATTATTTTTTATATTAAGTGTATTGAGTAACTAAATAATAAAAATTTCTATCCTTTCTTTTTTGTTATACATTATTTTTTATAATAATTGGTATAAACATTTATATATTGTTACCAAAATAAAATAATTAAAAATTTCTATAGAAATATTCATTTCATATGAATATATTTAAAGGATGTTCAAAATTAAAGATAAAATAAAATCTTCTTCGACATGTTTACTGGCATAAGGTTGGCTTTATTTATATGTTACTTGCAGGAATGTACAGAAAGAATTGTTTATATTTAACTTGTTGCTGGGGCCTGATGGCCGAATGCCTTGCGCTCTGGCGTTCGGTACCACAGGTAGCGGGTTCAAATCCCGGCTTTGCCCATGGGTGTTGTAGTGGTTCGGAATCCACTTTAAGCCGTAGGTCCCGGTCCTAATAGGATCATAGAGCGCTGCGGGGGCATTATTACTCCGCGTCCGTGGCTTACCATCAAGTTACACGCCCCCTGGGTAATGCAAAGTGAGTAACATCGGTGCAGCCCTTATGGCGAAAGATCACGGTCTATTTGCCAGCTGCATTAGAAGAAAAACTTGTTGCTACCAAAAAATTTTTTTCTTAGATGCTGCTTTTAAGTATTGTATTAAATTAAATTTAAAAGTGGGATGCAGCCAATTTGGGAGAGTGGTAAGAAACACTATTTTCATATTGTCTTGAACTCAAATTTGGAAAATTAAAGTGGTTGATTTTATGAGTATGTTTTCCTTAATCCAAAAGCATCAATAAAAAGAGGCAATTTGGCTATCTCGTAAACATTCTTTTGACCAATTATAACTGAATTTAATTTTTAAAAGAAACTTGGTATCTTATTTTGCTAATTAGTACACATGAAAAATAATATAAAATATCCAATTCTTAACTATGTAAATGACATTTTTTTCTTTTTATAGACGTTACCATATATATCTTATTTTCATCACTCAGAAAGTAGCTCTTTTGGTGGAGTATGTATCGACTCTCAAACGCCCACTAAATTGTAAGCAATGCTTTTTGTTTTATAATCAATTTTTTAAACTTTCAAATACTATAATTTTCATTTAAATTAGAAATAATATTTTCATTCTATATAATATTTTGTGTTTTTTTTTTCTGCTTGAAAAAAACCTAATTTATTTTTGTTATAGAGATATATGTTGTAAAATAACAATATTTTATTTAATTCATATTGGCACATGCGATATTTAACTTTCTATTTAAAGTATTCCAAAGATTATTTTTGAGGAAATCTATTCTATAAAAAGTTGTGCTTATTTACAATAATATTAGTTGCTTCTGGTTTGTGCAAAATAATTATACGAAAGCAGAAATTTTTTTTTTTATTGTAATGAATTTGAATTTAGAACTCTCATTTTAATTTAAAAAAATCTATGCTGTAGTGTAAACATTTTTCAGATTACTTTAAATATGTTGCAAGTTTTGAATTATTAAAATTGACCAGAACTCTAGAACAAGAAATTAAAATTTACAACTTTTTCTTTAATCAATTATGCTGAACTTAATACAACTTTGTTATCGATTATTTATTGTTTATTTTATAAATTTTAATAACCAATATACACTGAAGTGACAAAAGTCATGGGATACCTCTAATATCGTGTCGGCCCTCGATGATGTCCCATAAATGCTCGATGGGATTCATGTCGGGCGATCTAGGGTGGCCAGATCATTCGTTGGAATTGTCCAGAATGTTCTTCAAACCAATCGCGAACAGTTGTGGCCCGGTGACATGGTGCATTGTCATCCATAAAAATCCCATCGTTGTTTGGGTACATGAAGTCCATGAATGGCTGCAAGTGATCTCTCAAGTAGCTGAACATAAGCATTTCCAGTCAATGTTCGGTCCAGTCGCACCAGAGGACCAAGTCCATGCCATGAAAAAACAGCCCACACCATTACGGAGCCACCACCAGCTTGAACAGTGCCTTGCTGACAGTTTGGGTCCATGGCTTCGTGGGTCTGCGCCACACTCGAACCCTACCATCAGCTCTTACCAACTGAAATCGTGACTCATCGGACCAGGCCACGGTTTCATCTAGGAACCAACCGATATGCTCACGTGCTCACGAGAGTCGCTGCAAGCGATGTCGTTCTGTCAGTAAAGGCACTCGAGTCGGTCTTCTGCTGGAATAGCCCAAGAAAGCCAAATTCTCCGCACAGTTCTAACAGACAAGTCCCTTGTACGTCCCACATTTATTTCTGCGGTTATTTGACGCAGTGTTGCTTGTCTGTTAGAATTTACGACTCTTGCAGACGTCGCCGGTCTCGGTCGTTATGCAGGCGGTCGACCACTGCGCTGTCCATGGTGGGATGTTGGCGCCCGAAATTTCGATACTCGGCACACTTGACACAGTGGATCTGGAAATGTTGAATTCCCTAACGATTTCGAAAATGGCATGACCCGTGCGTCTAGCTCCCAACTAACATTCCGCGTTCAAAGTCTGTTAATTCCCGTCGTGCGGTGATCATCACGTCAAACCTCAGTGAATAACTTGAACAGAAATGAAAGCATTGCGCATTTATACCTGTTCTATGCGATGCTACTGCCATCTGAAAATTTGCATATTGCTATCCCATGACTTTGTCACTTCAGTGTATGTTTTATATTATTATAAAATAACAATTTTTTCTCCAGGAGTTTCAAGAATGTTTTGCAAGATTCTGGTGATAATAAAAGGACAGAAGTATCAAAGACTAATAAAAATAGTCTAAATTCTAAGAAAGGTTGCAAACGATCCATCTTGAGAGAAATAACAAATGAAAATCCTCCAGAGAAAATAAAAAAAGGAGATGAAAAGAAAAAGTCAAAAGGTCCCCTTAAGGAAGCAAATGTTGAAAGAAAGAACAAAAGTCTTCCTAAAAATGAAATTAAGACTAAAACAAAGAATTCTAAAAAATTTAAACTCATTGAAGGACAGGGTAAAATCACTAGTTTCTTCATAAAGAAAGATTAATTTTAATATTTATGTCATCTTTTTTTTTATATAATGGGATACAATTTTATTTATTTATTTTGCAAAAATATAATTATAAATTATTATTCTTTAAGTCTGGTCTTTTATGTGTAATTTATCATTAAATATTATAACTATATATTATTATACCAATGTGTATTATATTTTCATATTTCTCATTACTCATTGATGTATATATTTCTCATTGATTGATTTTTATTTGAATACATTAAATTTTGGTAATAATTGTTACTTTTCAAATTTAAGGTAGTTTTTTAAAATATGTCTTAGAAAATAAAAAAATATATATTTGATATTCTATTCATCAATGCAAATAAAGTGCATGACATATAATTATCAAAAAAATCTTTTCTGTTATGATGATAATTATTCTTTGATTCTTAAACTATGGGATGTTAACTTCAAGGAAGAGCAGAACATGTTTAAAAAGAAAATCTAAAGTAGCTTCAATCAATCGGAAAAATAGAGACATGGAAAGTTTACAATCCCAGATCTTGATTATTATCAATGTAAAATTTCTAATAAATAATTAATCTTTTCACAGTTGTAAAAATTATGCTGAAATCACAACTGAAGCTGTTTTGAAATTGTCATAAAAAAATCCTTTTTATGATATTAAATCATGCTTGACGAATTTTAACCCTTGAGTGTTAAATATGATAAATCTTAATTTTCTTCTGCATATAATTTAATTAAAGGCACACATTTGTGAATCTAATTTTTTTATAGCCTTATATTTTCTATTAGTTTTTAATAAAACTAAAAGCAACCTTCTGTGTGTATTTGAAAAAATAAACTGAGTAGAATATTAAGTTGTACAGATTAAAAAGAAAAAAAAAAAAAAAAAAAGTAGAAAAGAAGGTTGTAATAGAATTAATGTTTTATTCTAATATTTACCCATGGTACTTTGGGGATATTTAAAATTTTGTATCTAATCAATATAATAAAATTTTTATTAAAGTATTAAACAAGTTTGTAAACAATTTTATTCTTACGAGATATCTATGCTTTAATCTTAATTACCACAAGATTCATATTGAAGTATTCATGTCATCAAATGTAATTGAAAATTATTTATGTAAACAATTAACAATAACATTAACAATGTATTAATTTCAGCTACAATAATATATTTCACAATTAAATATTTAATTAAATGCTAACTATTTTAGTGCTTTATATAAAGTTAATATCAACTAAAATCTTATGTCAAATAATTTATAATTGGCCGTCTTACTAGAATGCATGTACTTGAATAAAATATAAATATATTACAGTAATCACATATTTTCTAAATCAAATAATTAATCAAGTTTTAATAATAAATAATCAAGAGTTTAATTTTTTTCTTTATTTATAAAAATAGTGGAGCGAACATTACAATTTGAGTTACACTAGAGAGCTTCACACTTACATTGGCATAATACTTTTTGGTATCAATTCTCAGCACCATTATATAAAATTTTTAGCACATTACCCTATGTAATAATTGTTCACAAAGTGAATCCATAAACTTAGTTTGATAAATGCTACATTCACTGTTCTAAATGTTTAGAAATTATTGGATATTTTGCAATGATTTTTTAACAGAACAATGCAATACAATAATGGTCAAATTGAGCATTATTTAGCATATTATAAACATAAATAATCACTTGAATGTTTTTCTCTTTAATTTGGAAATAAGATATATTGTTTTAAGGTTAAAGGTTCTACCAAAAGTAAAAAATTACCTACCAAAAATGTAAATTAACTTTTTCCATTTTCAATATATGTAGTTCCTCTTAACTATAAAATAATTAGACAAAAAATAATAATAAACAATTGTAACGACTTATACAGTTTTATTTAATATGAAAAACATTAATGTATGATACTGTAGTGAGCATTAAATCTTCATAGTTCATGCACTCTCCGACGATTTGTCAGAAATTATGCGAGAGCATTTGGCAACATTCATGTCTTTGGGTTGTGAAGGTGTGCTTGGTGGCGAGTCACACTGTGCTTGTGTTTTGAGCCCTTGTAAAAAGTTAATATAATCAAATTTTAATGGTATGAGCTCTTGCAAACTTTGTAATGTGTCTCAGCACACCATAATATATTCTAGCAACATAGATGTATCAATTCTGGATTATGCTGTAGATAGACTAAAATATTTTTAAGTTACCACCCAAAATACTACTAATACCTCATTAATTTTAAATGAAATATTAATTTACTTTACACTTAATATACAATTGCTCTACCTTTCTTTTTTCTCTATCAGTTGTATGGCTGGTATACATTGCTAAGCTCTGTAACTCTAAAAAATTCCCAGATGACTTAACAATAGAATTTTGTAATCAATGCTTGAACAGTGAAGTTTGTTTCAATTTTAGAAGTGAAGAAAATTTATTAATGAATCTTATTGCTTTTACATGCTTTATTAATTAACATACAGCTCAATTTGTAAAAAGTTATAGTGTTTCAATTATTTCCATTCTCTAAACAAGGGTTTGCAAAGTACAGCCCTAATACTGGCTTAAGAAGAATCTAGGCAGTAGCAGTGTACTAAACATGTTTGAGTTCAAAGACATATTATTTTTATATAATTAATCAGATTCATGTAGCTATGATTATCCAGTGATGACTATTTACATAATTAATAATGAAAAAAAAAAAAATAAAAGACATCACCAATATTTATATCGAGGAACTTCAAAATTTTAACTTTTTGATTACAAAATACTTTGCTTTTAAGTTGAAAAACATCTTGCATATTATATACTAAAATATTAGCTAATTTTTAATAAAAGTTAAAGAATATTTAAAAAAATTCTCATTCTAATACATAGTTAATTCCTTTTTCTAATATAAATTCAGAACTGTGCTTTATTTTCAGAGTATATTACATGTGTATGATGTTTTGATAAATTATTTTAATGAAATTTTATGTATTAGATATGTCAATATGGTATGTTAGATCTTTGCTTGCCTATATTGACTAATTTCATCGAAATTTAAAAGGCTAGTCAGCTGTGAAACATTTAGGTTTATTTTACTTCTATAATTCTGTTTTTGAAGATTAAAACACATGAGAAGGAATCAATAGTTTTCCTTTGAGAAAAAGAATCGATGGAATGAAAATAAAGGCTTTTTGATCATTTTGTTTTATTAAATCCCTTTTGGTTTTACAGGAACTCTATGAATGGCAGCATTTTATTTTATTGAACAACCTTTGTTAAAATGGTCCTTTCCTATAAATGGTTTTTAAAAAATATTAAGTATCAAATTATATCAATATAAAAATTATCAGGTTTTCTAAAAATAAACCTATATAATCGAATGTTTTTCTTACAACATAAAAAAAAGCATATAATTAAATCATAAAATTATTCTTTAATAATTTTATTAATTCCAACAATTGGAATTCTATCAAAGGAAGCCATATCCCTTACTCAAAATAATTTTCATTAAAAAAAAAAAAATCATAGCTTTTACCTTCCATTTTTATTGATAAAAAAAAAAAAAAGCTTTCTAGCTCTGCGATTAATTTTCAACTCTAACTTACCACATCTGCCTTCAACACTTTACTAGTTAATATAAAAAATGATAATATCCCTAAAATCAGTATATATATATAGAATGGATAGATTATATACATATATATATATATAATCTATCCATTAATAATAAGCAATATATTATGGTCAAAACTTAATTATGATGCCATTTCTAATTCTTACACATGAAATTTTTAAATTGCAAGTAAGAATAGGAATGGCATCATAATAAAGATAAGATAATAATGTCAGATAATCAGATCCAATATTTGAATTATAACTTGGCTTGATCTCGGTGGTAATTTTTTTATGTAAATATGCTTTAAATAATCATAATCTGGTGTACACATATGAAAAAAAAGGCTTTTTATAATTAAAAAGATAAAACTATTAGAATTTTAATTATTATACCCTGACATTTTAAAAACAAATTGAACTTATACTGATTATATGTAAAGAATAAAGTAATAAATATTAATTAGATTATACATAAATATAATGGAATAAATTATTTCTACTAAATGCCTATATATAACAATCTGTTTAATAGAAAGAAGGAAAAAAAAAAAGGAAAACTTAATTTTATGCAAAAATAAATTTTTTTTTATGCATATATGTTTATTATAAAGCAACAAGTTATAATTCAAATGGCAAGACAAAAAGGAATAATAATAACTCATACAATAGTTTGAATAAAAAACAGTAATTTATGAATATACATTTGTAAAATAACAAATTTTAACCATAAAACCTCATACACTCAGATGCCAATGTAACTATAATTCAATAAATGAAGTAAATTATGTCATGCTCAATTTTTAATGACAATTTTTTTTTTACCTGTCAGTTACCACTCTGTCCATTTCTTTCTCCTTATTTATGTTAAGGATCTTGAATGGAGAGTTGTTATTTGATTGAGATTCTTTTTATGTTTTCTGATTCTTTCGCTATAGAAGCATCATTGATTCCTCTATTTTCAGAGTTTAAGTTGTTTTCTTTACTGTGAACTGTGAGGTCAATGTCATTTTCAGATGAAATGTTGTTGTTTGTAATTGAAATATTTTCTGCACTAATGGATTCGGAAAATGGTTTTATGGGATCACTTCCTTTATCAACTGTATTTTTGTTCAAGAACTTGGAAAGATGGCAAGTTGTATGGTAATTATAAAAAGGATAACTGCATGGGAAAAAAAAAAAAAATTATAGAAATTATATTTAAAGCAATAAAACATTTTTTATACTTATCAAGAATTTAATGATTGTTATGATGTCCAATTATAAATCAGTTACAAGAATATTAGTTTTTAAAATTAAGCAAATAACTAATTTGAATAATAAACAAAATAATGTAAGAATAAAAATTAATTTGAAAGACACCTTTTTTTTTTTTACTGGTTTTAAAAAATAAAAAATTATGATAGTAAAACTTCTATTCATTGGATAATGAAAACACACCATTAATCAAACATTGCTCTACAAATTAGGCACAAAAAAGGGGCTTATTTTCAGTCTTGGAATTTTCTTCTTGGTTTCTTTTCTGTATACACTCAAATCATAAACACAAAAGTGATATTCCATGTTAAAAATAAGGATGCTTTTCAGTTGGAAACCAAACTTATTGCTAAGACAAGGCAATTTGAAGTCCCTGCAAGGTTTTAGCAATATGTCTCCCTAAAGTTGGTTACATTTAACTACATAGAACTGCCTTGCTTCTATTTACTTAACAGTTTGACACTGTAATTCTTTAGATAAGTGTTGTAAGTAAAAATCTGACTTTTTACAAATTTTCCTGCAGTTTTGCTTGCAGATACTTGTAAAAGTCTTTTTATCAGTCTTCGGTCACTTATCAAATAACCTTAAATGATAGCAGCTCTACTGATTTCATGTTTTACTTTTTATGCACACTGTATAAATTTTATAAAAATTTACTAATATTTGGTCATGTAATCGCAATCTTTTGAAGTTTCTTTAATTTTTTGGAAACAAGTGTATGCAATATGAAAATTTAATGAGCACAAATCCAGATATTAATTTTGTCACTGGATAATAATTCTAAATCATGCAATTAATTAATACATTTTAATATAAATATTTAATAACACCTGATAATAAAAATTGAATATATTAGCTTTGAGATAAATAGATATTTATAAATATTGCTATTATAAATTTGTTAAAACTTCAAAGCTACTGTGCTATTTAATGATGAAAAATTCATGGATGTGTTACAGAATTATTTCTTTGCTAATGATGGGAATCAAAGTAAAAAAAATCATTTATATTAAAATGAAATTTAAAAAGAAGAAAATAAGTATAATAATTATGATGCAAATAAACAAAAATGAAATACAAAATCACAAACTAATACTTCCACTTTTAATATAGGTTTATTTATTTTTTTGAAAAAAAAAAAAATTTACAATTTCTTAAGCATAACTGTTATTATTTGCTATTGAAGAAATGAACAATGTATTTTCAATATACATTTTTCAGTAATGATTGAGTTGGTAATTAAAAAAGAGAAATAAAATCATATATTTTACTAGCTTATTAAGTGATTAAAAAAAATGCTCTTATTTACAATATAATGCTTGTTTTAATAGATTAAAAGATAGAATGCTTTTATTTTTGCATAATAAACATCAATTAAAAGTTAGATTACATTAAAAAGAAAAAATTATTTTAAAAAAAATAGATTACTTAATAAAAAAGTTCTTACTTGAATTTAAAATCCCCATTTTCAGTTTCTTCAGTCCATTCATCGTCAGGAGCAACAAATACTACTTCAAGTTTAACTTCTCCTTGCTATATAAAAAATTATTTCACATTATATACTCATTAAAGTAAAAAAAAAAAAGCTTCAAAAAACTTATTATTTATACAAAAATAAATTATCATTAAAAATCTTTTATATTTTTTTACAGAAAATTTTGTAGATGCCTTTAATTTTTAAATAATTAAAATATATTTGAAGACTTGCTAAGTTCAATTAGAAAACTACCTGGCTAGAAAGAATTTGAGCTGCCTCCATATGCCGTAGTTCTCTCAAATCTATACCATTCACAGATAAAATGGCATCTCCAACAAAGAGCTTCCCACTTCTCCAAGCAGGCAGTTGGGGAAAAATTTCAGATATCACTATAGGTACAGCATGTTCTCGTCCTCCCTTAAAAATGAGGATTATTTTAAAACATAATATATATATCTAATATATAAAATTCTCGTGTCCCAGTGTTTGTTGCCAAACTCCTCCGAAACGGCTTGACCGATTCTTATGAAACTTTGGAAACTTATGAAACGAATCGGTCGTAATCTATTTTTTAAACCCCTAAGTGATAAGGGTGGTCCACCCCTAAATATTTTTAAAAATTTCTTTTGTAAAACAATGTAGTGTTTTTTTAAATTTCTTAGTCATGACATTACAGCACGTGTGCTTAAACAAAAATTAAAGTCTTTAATGGGCTTCATTTTTTTTACTTTTATTTAATTAAATGATCTTATATAAATCAACACGTGTTGTGAACTCGCGCCAACAACGGCCGTTGCTTACCTGTATATATTATATGCAACGTTTTTGTGGGAATAGTTTTAATTTAAAAGAGAAATATTTACGTGTTAAATAAATATACGTGTTTTATCATTGTTAAAGGTAAGCCAAATAATAAGAGAACGAATACTGTTATATTTGCATGCGTAGCGTGTTAATGTCTTAAGTTAATGTTTTGTTAAGTTATATTCTTTGCACGTGTAGCATTAAATTATATTTACACGTGCAGCGTGTGTTAATGTTTAAAGTAAAATTGGCAACTTTATTATTGTTCTAAAAAAAATAAAGATGGCTGTTATTGCGTTTTAACTTACAGGTGTAATTGTGTTGTAATTTACTTTATTGTGGCAATCTGAATTCCAGTAAAGTAAGTGTTATTTGCAATTAGAAAGCATAAGATTATCGAAAGCATAAACTTATAACGACAAACTATTTAGCAGCACTCTGTTACTCCTTTCAAGTGATTTCAGACAAACACGTCCTGCCATTCCACGTTCAACGTACGCTGATGAGATCAACGCTTGCTTAAAATCGTCGTCACTGTGGCGTAATGTTGAAAAATTACAACTAAACGTAAACATGCGCGTTCAAATGCTTCAAAGATCCATCTGCTGTGAAACATTCTCAAAACAACTATTAGATAATTACGATGAAAAAATTGCTGTACATGAAAATACTGGATGCATAAAATTTCCGACAGATTTCTGCACAATCATCGACTCGCAAAATAATCTCATCGACCACATATTTCCCGATGAATGCACACAATTCCAAAATCTTGATTGGTTGGCAGAAAGAGCAATGTTGGCAGCAAAAAATGTGGACGTCAATGGTTTAAATTCAAGATACAACAGTTGTTGCCAGGGAACTTGGTGTCATACAAATCTATCGATACAGTTTGCGATGCCAATGAAGCTGTAAATTATCCAATTGAGTTTTTGAATTCATTGGATTTGCCAGGCATGCCACCGCATCATTTACAATTAAACGTTGGATCTCCAGTTATTTTAATTCGTAATTTGAACCAGCCATGGTTGTGCAATCGAACACGATTAGTCATTAAAAACTTAATGAAAAACGTTATCGAAGCCAGCATTTTGAATGACAAGTACCGAGGCGAAAATATATTGCTGATACGAATCCCTATAAATCCCACAGATGTGCAATTGAATTCAAACGTATTCACTTTCCAACTAGATTGGCATTCGGAATGACAATCAATAAGTCGCAAGGCCAAACGATGTCTGTTTGTGGCTTAGATTTGGGCACACCATGTTTTTCCATCGGACAACTATACGTGGCATGTTCGCGTGTGGGTAAACCATTCAGTTTGTTTGTGTTGGCTAAAGACGGACTAACCAAAATATCGTACACTCCATTGCACTTAGAGATTGATGTTGATTATTTTTTAATTGCCATATTAGTAGTAAATATGTAAATAACTCTTTTTGATGCATATACAGCTATTATATAATGTAATTTAAAATATATTTATTAATTTAATAAAATATAAAGGATGAAATAAATAAATGGTTAGTATATTATCATTTTATATGCCGTCATTCTCTGCAACGTTCCATTCATCTTCCAATCATAACCATATTTCCACACACACTTATAGTAAGTTAGTTTTTTTTTTTTTTATTTAACTAAAAATATTTTATAGAAATAATGTATATGGCAAAACAACGTTTGCCGGGTCAACTAGTATATATATATATATATATATATATATATAAGAAAAATTTAAATCTAAAATAAAGTAATATAAAAATAAATTAAAAAATTTAATCTCTTGTCTCTATATTTCAATAAAAAGTTCAATTGATAACAAACTTTACTTTCTAACTACAACTAACTTATTAAACACAAAGTCAAGTCACATTAATGCGCCCACAGTTAATATCAAGAATAACCACTACATGAAACGTAGACAGCCATTAGACAGTATGATAAAGATTCAATGAGATGAATTTGTTCACGGAGATATTAAGTCATAATCATAGCAGTTCAGTTCTGCTAGAAAGTGCAATTCATGAATGAATAAGTGAATAACTTGATTGAGGTGGTTTCATAGATACTTAATTGGGATTAAATCTTAGGAATTTGAGGACCAGGAAGTAAAGAAAAAAAAATTTTATTTATGCTTTTCTAACCACTCATATACAATTTTAACAATATTAGACACAGCATTGTCATATTTAAAATAACATGCCCAGGAAAAATAATAGTATGGGTTGTGCATGATCAACAAGGGTTCATGGGTGTATGGACTAAGTGTATAACAAAGATCGATATATATGTAAATCGATCCATATTGTCATCCATAATGATGAATGCACCTATTCTCCAAAACCATATCCCAGATCATGATGCTGCCTCTGCCAGCTTGTACTTGTCCACAAATGGTTGATGGGTATTTGTTTTTCGACATTTCTCACTGTTATGCACCAACGTCTATTCGTCCAATGAAGAAGAAAAAAAAAAAAAAAAACATGCTCCTTAGATAAGGCAACCTTTAGCCAATCAGATCATATTTTGTGTCTGTACTGCCATCCAAAAGCCATCTTCTTCCACTATTACACAGTCATTAACACAGATGAGATAAACATTCATCTGGTATGTAATTCTGCATTCATCTGCCTACTATATAACAATATTCTTAATTGTCATCCTGGATTTACTTGGACAATAAGTTGCTCCACTATAGTGAGTTGATTACCAGATCCAAAGTCCCTTCTTTCATCTATAGCTTGTGTGCAGCATCACAATTTCTATGTCCCTAATTTTTTTCTACAGTAGCCTTTTGTCATATATAGTATACTAGAGCCAATATAGCATATGAACAATCCATAAACTCCACAACTTCTGATACGCCTAGGCTTGAAACTATTCGTTTTTGTATGTAAATCATTCATTCTTTTCTGCATGCAAACAATAGTTGAAATGTACTTCAAATGCCTATAACATACTTTATATACCCACCAAAACTGCTGATGATACATAACTTCTGCGAATGATTTTTTAGCACTAACCTCAAAAGTAGGTTATCAGCTGTCAAGGTTTAAAATCAAAAAACGGCCTCAATCAAAAACCTCTCAAGATCACAATAATATAACTTCAACTCTATTTATGAATTATGAAATTGATGAAAATATAGATTGCACAAATAGCCACAAATGGTATTAGTATTCAGGAAAGGTGATTCATACAAGAATTTATCTACTGAATATTAAATAAAATCTGATCATTTTTATGTTAAAAAATGTAAATAGATTACATTTCAGTAAAATAAATATAAATTTAAAAAACAAAGTAAAAAAAAAATGCCTTAATATATATATATAATTAAAATAAATAATATTAACTGCATTGACTTAATATATATCAAATATTATAAAATGTCATTAGTAAATGAAATTGTTTTAAAAATAAATTATTTTTGTACAATAAACTTACATTTAATAAAAAAAGTAATAAACAATAAATGCTTTCATAACACAAAAATACATTGCGAATAATTTATTATTTAATTTACATATGCTAAATATAATGTAAAATCTCAAATATATGCACCAATTAATTAAAATGTTGGCATCCTTAATCTAATAAATGTAGGTCTCCTTTTGTAGGATAAAAGATATGAAAATTGTGAGATAGATTTTGAATTGAAGATCTGTCACACAACAATCTTACCAATCTCATAATAATCTAACCAATCTGTTTTGTCTACAATCTTAAATCAGAATATGATGGAAAACAGAAACTGGTCTAATTCTTATAAATTAGTGGATTATGCTTTTATTTGATCTACTGCATTTCACTGCTATTGTAGACAACATAATACATAATGTACAACATAATACATAAGTACATAATGTACAGTGATGTTTAATGTTTTGACTGATAGGTGTATAACTCCTTTTCTACAATTGAAAAATCATTTACACTTAAAAGATTTTTGTACTTATAATTAAAATTAAAAATATTAAATAATAAGAAATGATTTCTAATGCAAATAAATAATTTATGCGATTTTTAATCCATTATGAGCACTAAATAAAATATCAGTAATTGTAAATAAAATATCAATTAATTGTCCCATTTCAAGAATAAATTAATCAAGTAGTAATTAAATTAGTAGTCAATAGAGGAATTTTTAAGAGATATATTCATATTTTTAAGAGAGAGGGGAATAGTTTAAAGTAAAAGGGAGACTTATTGTCAGGATTTTAAGATAAATGAAATTCAAAATTAGTTGTTATTCTTACAGTAATTGAAATGCCTAAACCTTCATTTTCTTTTTTCATTAACTCAACCACTCGAATCTCACCAACACCTTGTTTTTTTCTTAACATATCGTAATCCTGAAAAAGAAAAAAAGAAAGAAGATTAGGAAGATAGTTATAATAAATATCTACATACAATATGCCATGCAATAACTAAATTTTTAATTTGTTGCTGATTATTGTAAAAAATATATTACATCTTAATGTAAATCTAGACTGCACTTAAAGCAACCAATCTTTAATAATTTTAAAAGATTTTTATATAAGGTATATTGATCATAGTACATTTTAATTTCATTGTATAAAGCTATACAGGATATATATCTTTATACAATGAAATTATGTTTGAAAAGAAGAAAGAGTTGTGACCCATTTAGTGCCTTTCAGGCACCAATTAGTTAATTAGAAGTCCTGAAATGCTATGGTATCAGACTGCAGTCATAACTATCTAGCAACACGAGGTGATTAAGTGGAATATTTTCAAACAAATATAAATCTAAAAAAAATTTAAATTTTATTAAGAAACTTGTACAACAGCAGATCATTATGAAGAACAAAAAGCATAAAGTGATGTTCTTGAATTATTACATGTCAATTAAATATTCAAAGTACTTTCCACTGGCAGCAACACACGATTGTACTCAGGATAGAACTTTCAGTTGAATTTCACATAGCATTTTAGGTGTTACTATAAATGTGGATATGGTGTTGCAGACTGTTAACATTTCACAATGGCAAGCTGTATACCTGGTCATTTAAGCAGCCCATAAAAAGAAATCTAGTACAGTTACGACAAGTGACCTTTTGTCCATTTTGCATTGCCTTCATAAACAATGGCTTTGTCATGGATTACAAACAAGACTTCTGGAAAATAAGTAACTGTGGTATGCAATAGCTCACGATATTGTTGTACATGTTAAAGGTTTTTGGAGAATATTGAACAAATGAAGTAACTGTTCAAAATTTCTGCACTGAATACTGAAAGACAATACGCAACTGATGATTGTAGATTTAGTTTTAAAATTTTAGGTATGGATTGTGAATAGATATTGTATGAATGGCATCTCTTATTAATTCATCGATATAAAGACTAGTGTAATTTTTGCATTATAATGTGACACTGCATTTTACAATTTACTTTTTTGCGCTTGATCATAGTTTCCTGATAACATCTTAATTTTCCTAGATTCATTGCTGAGATTAGATGATAGCTCATGACTACTTTACTATCAGTAAACATTATTTCCTAACTCTAGTTTTCTTTTGAAAGTAATTTTGCTGTATAATGATATACCTTATATTTCTTTAATGGGCAACAGAATCTTTAATGTTGCTAAACATGTTTTAATGAATATATTCAGAAATGAATCCCATTTAGGAAAACTAGACCTTAAAATTAAGGTAAGTTCCACTCTATATCACTATTTTTATTTATTTTTAAATGGCGAGTATAATAATGTATATAGCTTTTCATTTCATTATATACTAGCCACCTTTGGAAAGCAGCTTGGATGCTTTAATGTTAGCTGATTTGTAATTTTAACTATACAACTATCTTAGCAGAATTTAAACATGTTGAGCAGCCTGATGGCCAACTGGCTAGTGCTCTGGCCTTTTTGGTACCACAGGCTTCAGGTTCGAATCCCGGTAGTGACATGGATGTTTGTTAGTGTTTCAGAATGCACATTGAACTGCAGGTCCCAGTCTAGTTAGCTCTAATGTGCATAAAATGACTATAGAGTGACAAAACCAAACTAATTAATCATGTTGAACAGCAAAATACAGTTTTTATTCAAAAAAGTTATAATGAATTATAACTTTATTATTAATTTGAAAAAGTAATAACTTTGTTATTTCTCTTAATAAACTAGATCAGTTATATAACCAGTAAGAGTTTTGCAATTTCTTTTGATTCTGTGGGAAAATGAAAGGAAATCGACTACCATTCTAAATACTATAACAAAAACTTTGTTCTGAAACAGACTAACATAAAAATTTTAGAAATTTAAAAGAAATTTCATTAAAAAAACATCTATTAAAATTTTTTTCAACCTTACATTAAAATTATATATTACTGTTTATTTACATATTAGAATTTTCTTTTAATTTTAAAAATAAATTTTTTTGTATTAAATTTTGAATAAAAAATCAATTGTGCTGTTATTTATATATTAAATTAAAATATACATCTAAATTTCATTGGAACTAACTTTTATTATCAGAATAAAATGTTTACCTATGTATAAATTTAACATGAAAAATTGTAAAAAATGAATACATTTTTATAAGGAATAAAATGCCTTTCATGATCTAAAAATTTTAGAATGCTGTAGTTATGCATAATGCAGTTATGTTAATTTAGTTATGTTAATGTAGTTATGCATAACAATTACAGTGCTGCAAATATATTTGAAAAATTTTAAGTTATTTTTTATTTAATTAATTATAAAATAAACATAAATAGAAAATAAACTAGAAACTTTTCTGTTTGAAAATTGCATGAACTACAAATTATCCAAAATATTTGTCCCTATACAGAATATTAAATCCAACAATGATTAAATAACTTAAGATCTATCATTCATGAAGTTTACTGTATTCCATTTTTTATTACACAAAATGTTTTAACTTTTTAATTAAGTTGTATGAATGAAGATGACAAAAGGATAATCTTTTGAAATGCTTTTTAAGATCTAGTTTGCATTTGCATCATATAAGGAAGAGAACATGAATATACCTTATTAAAAATACAGCAAATTATACTGAAATGCATGCTAATTTGGCAAATGATGTATTAATAATTAAAAGAGGGAGTAGGTTTATTTGATTCAGTCCATAATAAAAAATATTAATTTACCACTTCACCATGATTGTACTATCATGAAATTTCTTATGGTACCTTTTTTTTTTTGCTCTTTGTTTATTAAATGTATGCCAATAATAACTCTAGAAATCAGAATGTTAAAATATTAAGTGAGCAAGTTGTAGAATAAACTGGAGATCCCAAGCATAATGTTCAATGTGATTTCCTGTACTTAGTTTAAGTTATCAGGATGGACCAAACAAGAATACATATAATGTATACAAGCCAAACATTCATTACATTTGATGTGTTATATGTTCACTTTGTGATAAGTATAACTTGGTATATGTTTTGTCTGGATGCAAAATTTTTTGTGTGGGATACAAATTATGTGCATCAAAATCTTTGCCAAAAAGGATGAATGCCAAAAATTTGTAGAGAAATACCACCCTAATAAAGCCCAAACAAGAAGTAATAGCATTGTCTGGAATGATCAGACAATGTCACATTTCGAAACCCAAAAAAAAAAAAAAAAAAGACAGAAGCAAAGTTTTTTTGATTCTCAAAGGTACAAGTAGGCAAAAGAAGAATTTTTTTTTTTTTATGCATATATTTCTGTAACTACTGTTGATGTTCTTTAGCAGTAAGCAATGTTTAAATCATTTTATACAACTCCATCAACATATAATATACCAATAACAATATGATTTTTTTATGGGAACAGAGCAATAATTTTTTGCTTTAGTACTTGTGAGAAAAAATTAGTTTGGTACAAGACCAAGGTTTAAGGATGTATACCGAAGTACCACTGCACTTTGTAGTGTTGAACTTTCCACTCATTTAATAATTTCATAAAAAAAATATATTTTATAGCAAGAAAAACTTTAAATCTTACATGACCAGGAGGGTAGAGTAATTTTGAGCCCAAACCCCTCTGTGCTCTGCAGGCTCGAATAACAGTTTTGTGCCGATGCAAGTAGATTTCTGCTTCTAGTTGTTCCCAGAGGCGGTTGTGGTCGCTGCACTTCAGATCTCTACCAAGCAGCTGAATTTGCTGAATCCTAGAAAATTAAATCAAGACATTTGAATTAATTTTATTTACCACTTAAATACATGGTGTATTAATTTGAAACAAGGAAATAATTTAAAAACTTTCTTTTAAAATCTTCATATAATGTAAGACACAGTTTATCAACTAGCAAAATAGAGATTTTAAATGATTTATAAGAAAAATGCCAGGGATCTGGAGTTAAATAGTGACTGCATTATTTTTGGATTAAATGGATTGCATTTTCATTGTAATTAAAAGCTATATTCTTTAAAGCACTTATATATTCTTAAAACTCTTTATAAGAAGTATGTAAATCCTAAAAATATATTTGTTGGCATCAACTTATTAATTAACAATAACAAAATAATTTAAATTGTTAAGAATACAGAATTAACATAGTACACTTTTTTATGATTATGTTCATGTGATTTTGAGTTATTATATTTATTTAAGTCTTTTTTTTGTATTTACAGATAAAAGAAATGAATTTTTCCCACAGATTAAATTTTCGGTAACAGTTCTTGAAACTAATTTTTTTTTATCAACCTTTACTCAAGATGTATATTTTTTTAATGGCCAATGGGCCTGATAAACTATATGTCATTTTTAGTTATTAAAAATGTTTTTATATTTTAAAAAAATGGTTCTTACAAGCATTGTCTCAAGAGTCTGTCAACAATTGTCTCTTACAGTTTTTTTGTTAAAAAAAAAAAAAAAAATAAAAAAGCATAACCATGTATGAAAACTCAATAGGTCATACTAAACTATATATAATAAAAGAGGCATCTGAAGTGAAATTCAGTATTTTAATTATTTTACTAACAATTGTTACATAGCACTGATTTGATTCAAATACATAAAAAGAGAACATTAAAATTAAGAAGTATTACATAAAAAAAAAAAAAAAAAAAAATTAGTTTCTAAAAATACATAAACAAATTATAAATTAAAATTCAGTCCTTTTTTCTTTTTTAGCAGCTCAATGATTGCATTGTTTATGTCAATTACAATATTTAGAATAAATATTTCATGAAATATAATGTTAACTAAAGCAATATGAATATTTAATAAGTGAATGAATTTTAAGTTGAACCTGCTACTCATCTAATGATGAATGACCCGATCAAAAGAATTTGGCATTTTAAAAATAACAACAAATATAATTTAAAAAAAAAAAAAAAAAAAAAAAGGTAAAAAAGGTAAATAAATTTCTGGCACACCTTCCAGCCAATTCCTTGTCCAAATATTTCGCAGCAAGCCTGGATCCGAACACTTCACTCTGCAAGGCCACGTTGCTTTGCCTCAGCATATCGTTCTCTCTTTTAAGTTGATAAATTTGAGATTCTGTTAGAGTGTCTTTGTAGATATTGGTCCTGTAGTTTTCCATTTCACTTTCCTATACAAAAGCGATTAAGAGAATTAGAACTATAAATATTACCTTTTCTTGTATAAAACATAAACATAACATGTATAAGGTTCCATGGCACACACCATTATTACAAATGATAAAATTGATTGTCTGTTTCTTCCAATTTATCACCTTTTCATGAATTAAAAAAAAAAAAAAAAAAAAAAACACATTTCAGTAAGTTGTACCACCTCTTTTTAATTTGTTCCATGACAGTTGAATTTTCCTTATATCCAAACTTTTTTCTATTATATAACTTTTGATTTAAAAGTTTAATATAGTATTTTGTAATACATTATGTATTTATTTTTTTATTATGTTTTATGTATTATGTATTTTGTATATTACTGGTGTTGAATTATCCAAAGGGATGATTCAGTATTGTTGTATGGTTTTGTCTTCTTATTTATCGATGTTAATCAGTTGTTAATTGAATTAGTTTTACTGCAAAATAAAGTTATTTTTAAAAATTCAATTTATTATTATTTTTTACTTATCCCACTTGGTAGACAGCAACACCTAGCCAAGTCCATGAACCCGTGTGTTCTCATGGAAGGGGTGGGGGGCAGGTTCTGTTGGGATGGAGCGGATTTTGGTAGAAATCTGACTTGGCTCCGTGTCGCTGAAGAAGGAGGGCAGTGCCTTCAGGGAGGACTTTAGGGTGAACTACCTAGCATTTACGTATCGTATAAGAGAAAACCCGGAAAACTCCCACCAGGAAGTGAGACTATCGAGGCAAGATGTTGAATATCGCAAACACCATCGAGTCTCCTCGTATTTTGAAACAGTGTCTACAACAATCCTCCGGCTGACAGCCCCAATGCGCACTCTATTTTAATCTTATTCTTGTCTTTTTATTTAAGAGACTCAAGTTGACTCAAATAACGACCTTGTTGCTTGAATATCCACTGCGGTTGTGCGAAATGCCTGTAACCTTCGGAATTGCTCGCCAATCACACTTTCGACGCTACCAAGCATGCATTGTTGTGGGTGGCTGCATGTTCGAGCATTTATTGCAAACCCTGAATCAAAGAAACAGTTTGCAATGATGTTGTAAATAAACAATGTTTATCTTTTCATATTTCATTTTTTTTGTGTTCGTGCCTCAAAGAGTCACTTCCCGACCCTATATGCTTGAGGCGATTCTCCAAACCTTTATGACGAGAGATGGATCCTTTCAATTTAATTTTTACTGAGAACAAGTTCAATCTTCAAATTTTCTCTATTATGCAATAAATTAACTTATAATCATCGATTCAAAGTAACAGGTTCATATCACAGAGTCAATGTTGTCCCTTTTTTTTTTTTATATAAACCTATTAGCTAGCAAAGCCTTGTCCAGATTTGAAACATTTGGCCGAACTTTAACGGGAATTGCAGAGAACTGAAAAATAAGTACAATCATCTACAGCAGTGTGCGAACGTTTTAAACATCACACAGAAAATCTATTTGCTGTAATTTGGGAATGGAAGTTGAAACGCACGCGGTCTATTTGCCGACTTTCTGGGGAGTAGAAACACCGCTCTGCCTAGTATCGGTATTTTGGTGGCGCATCAAAGGACTTATGATCTTCCAAAAGACGTCTGGAGGCTCGTCCAGTCAAATGGTTCAAAATCTGAACTTGGCTTTGTGGAAGCTTGTAAAACTTTTGATGCGTGACCATAAAGCCCCACACCAAACCGAGCGGTGATTCTGCTCCACTGAACGCTGCAATAACTGCAATAAATCGCTTTGTTGAACGGCGTTCAAAATTCCCGCCTGCTAATATGGACGCAGATTGAAATGAAAAATTTTAATATTTGATTTGAAAAATTAAATTAAAATTGCTTATTTACTTCTTCTTGAGTGTACTAACTGAGTTTAATTTTGGACAATTCATTCGAGACTTAATAGTACACGTTTTGATTTTTATTTACAAGTTAACCCACATTTTTTACCATTAGAAAGATTTTCGCGCGCTTCAAAACTTTAAGTTATAATTCTGTTACGATGCGATAACTGACACATCAAAGTATCAGTCCAATACTTTGCTCTGCAATACTAGAAATACTTTATCACTAGAAAGAAGTTTAAAATGGTAATTATTTAAATGAGAAATTTATTTCAATTTTGCAGTAATCAACCATTGCCTATATTTACTGTATTAAAATAGAGAATTAAAAACGTATATATATATAAAGTATTAAGTTAACTTTCTATGGAAAAATGTGTTAGGCATAATTCAAAGTATGAATATAAGTAGACAAACCTAAATAGTGTTGCAATTAAAATGAGAAAATGAAACAAATGCTATTTGAATAATTTCTTACTACTTAATAAGTAGGTAAATACCACAATGAGACTGGTGCTCGGTGCCACAGATTTCGGGTCCGAATCCCGGCGGTGTTATGGATTTTTGTAGTGCTTCAATCCACTTTAAATCGTAGGTCCCGGTCTATTATGACTGTAGAGCGTTGGGCGTAGGGCTGAAAACCCTATCACGTAAAAAAAAAAAGAAAACATCTGTCTCGAAACCTGCCAGTAGGGAGATGGCCTAGGCCCACTATGGGGCTGTTGCGCAAATGAAGAGGATGAAGAAGAAAAAGATCATACCATGTCCTGTTAGAAAAAGTGCTTCTTCTCTCATCATCCACCAAAAGTTGTTGGCAATTTTTTAATAATTTGGTAAAGTCGGATCGTTAATCCTTTATCACACTGTTTTTACTATTTTGAATAGAAACGATTATTTAAAAACTATTGTTATTATCATTATATAGTAACTGCCAAGCATTTGTGTGTTGCATGTGAGAAAACCCGGAAAAACACTAACAGGCAATTTAACTACCGATGCAAGACGCTTTACACAAATTATCACAGACACTATCGAGCCACCTCGTCTCTGAGAGCAGTGACCGCAACGAACGCAGCTAGCGAAGTCGAATCTAATTCCACAGGAATGTTATCTGTGCATGTTACGACTGGGCAACGAGGCCTACAACATCTCCTGTCTCAAAATCTCTACTAGACAGACGGAATTTGGCCACCATGGGGCTGTTGAGCCAATGAAGAAGACATGAATCAATTGTTATTATTTTAAAAACTGATGATTTTGCTCAAGGAAATGACTGAACTGCAACTCTTTTAAAGTTAGGAGAGAAGTTTTTCAGTGCTTTTCATAAAGTACTCTATCCTACCATCCAGCAAAATCAATAGACGATTCCTGTACTTTTTTTTTTTAACAATTCGTTTCCTTTCTTTTAAGTTGAAGGCGCTTTTACCTTCACCTTGACTTCGTTTCGCTGTCGGTTTGCGTAACAAGATCGTCCAATTTCTTCATTCGTCATTCTCAATTCATTCATTGACTTGTCCTTCTTCCATATTTGAAAATCCTTCGCCGCCAATTGCTTCCCCACAATTTCAATGATTTTCGATTGCCCTCACTTTCAATCATCTATGGCAATTTTTTAAATTGTGGAGCATTGGATTGCGTTGGACATATTAAACGGAAACACTAAGTAACAAAAATAACTCTTTTATTAATTAAAAATGAACATGTATTGAAAGGCAAAATAGGTAGAAAATGTATGAAAATTGTATTCAATTTTAGGTGGTATTTAATAAAGAATTAATTGTATCGTTTTTATTTAAAACTTGTTTATAATTAATAATAACTGCTCCATGGGTTAAAAAAAAAGATTTGCTAAATATTTTAACTTCAATTTTTTTTATTAATTTTTAATTTGTTTTCAAAAGTGACGAATTCAAAGAAACATTAAATGACAACAGTGTGATGCTTTTAAGAATACAATTAAATATTAGCATCGTCAGAAGTGGTGGTTTTTATTCAATTATTATTTTATTTTACGATTGGATCCGAGTTAAAAACAACGAGTTTCGATAATATGGAAGAAGCAAAATAACTTTCGGCTTAGAGTCGGTAAGGTACACAACTGAAAGATGCATACCCACAGGCTAATATAAATCATATTATAACCAATACAAATATCGAAAGGATGAAAATCTAGAACTGCATTGGCAGAAAAAAAATGATATATATATAAAAATTTCAAAAATAGGATTTTAAACAAGTTGTCCAGGGAATCAGCAAAATCTAAAATAAATTAATTATGACATCCCAAGGCAAGCTTCATCAAGAAATATATATCCTCACGGTATTATAAACCATGTTATTTTAACTTATTTCATTACGATTGGAAAAAAAACACACCCAGAGAAGTATTCCAATAATATAGTGGAAGCAAAATAACCCATTAGAGTCGGCAAGGTTATAGAACTGAAGAATAACAATTCATTTGTGAGAAACTGTTCTTCAATATATTTAAACAAAATCTTTAATGCAAAATGCTTGAACCCATTAAGATATTTTTGAATAAAGCTAACAATTATTTTTAACTTACATATAATTAATTTAAGGCTAATGATCTACTAAAAAGGCTAAATGATCTACAATTTTGACAATGGGTTCCCTGCCGAATAGTAATTTATTGTGGAATCTAGGGTAATGAGAATTGGGGATTCTCTTGCCAAAAAAGGAACAGCCATCACCCAAACCTTTTGTAAAGACATCTCTTTTCACTCGATGAAGCTGACGATCCGATACTTTTTCGGAACACTCTATCTAATAATCTACTTGAAGGCAACTCATCTAAAACCTGGTTTAACTTTATTCTAAACATCCCTGATCAGCCCAGGTTTAAAGCTGTTGCCCTTTTTAGACTCCTGACGGGCCATGATTGTTTCGCCAATCATCTTTTTCAAAGAAAACATTTGCAAGGCCAAAATGCATGCTCTGCAATTTTGGAGAGGACATGGATTCAACTCACCTTCCTGTCTGCCCTGCACTTGTTTCCTCTACTGTGTAGGGTCGTTACTGGGAGGCTAGGGCCGTTATGGGCTAAACATGTCACTATTTGATTTCCTTCGATTCTCGTTGTTGTTTTCATGTTCCTTGTGTTCTTTTTATTTTATTGCTTATTGTAGCCTGCCATAGGAAGTAAAAATATATATATAATTAATTTAAAAAAAAAAAGCATACCAATTTCTGTTGGATGACTTCCGAATCTTCCGCGTGCCCGCTCTGTGCAGATACCTGCAGCTGGGCGGAGTGCAGCTGAAGCAGCAGGTGCTGCAGCTCCTTTTGTAGCGCCATCCTGGAAGCATGGGCCTCACAAAGCTCTTTTCTGGTGTTTGCTAGCTCCTTCTGAAATTAGTAAAAATACAACTCTCACAGTAAGCAAAATATATAAAGAATACAATATATATATTGTTTTCAAATATTGTTTAAATACGAGTACACATAGTACTGCGAACTGTATATAAAATATGATTACGTTCACTTAGCATGGGAAAAAAAAATTTAAATACTAAACATTTTTTAAATAAAAATGACAAATTATCACCTGTATTAGATATAAATACAGCGAATTTTGTAGAATAAGTCTTTTTCTTAATAAAAATGTATAATACATACTATCTTTATCATAAGATAATTAATACAAGCAAAACGATTCAGCTTTAGTTTAATAAAAAAAAAAAATAAACATTTAAATATCAGAAAAATACACTACTGGCTATTAAACTTGCTACACCAGGAAAAAATGCAGATAACAAAAGGATATTTATTGGACAAATATATTATACTGGAAATAATAAGTGAATGAATTTTCACGACATTTGGGTGCATAGATCCCGAGAAATCAGTACCCAGAAGAACCAACTCTGGCAGTAATAACAGTACTTATACGCCTGGGGATTGAGTCAAACAGAGATTGGATGGCATGTACAGGTACAGATGGCCATGCAGCTTCAACACGATGCCACAACTCATCAACGTAATGACTGGCGTATGGTCCATGGTTGATGAGCCAATCGCTCGGCAATCATGGGCCAGACGTTTTCTACTTTCGAGAGATCTGGTGAACGTGCAGATCAGGGCAACAGCCGAACATTTTCAGTATCAAGGAAGGTCCGTACAATACCGGCAACATGCGGTCGTGCATTATCCTGCTGAAACATAAGGTTTCGCAGGGCTCGAATAAAGGGTAGAGCCACGAGTAGTAACACAACAGAAATGTAACGTGCACGGTTCAAAGTGCCATCAATGCGAACAAGAGGTGACCGAGACGTGCACCCTCCCCATACCATCACGCCAGGTGATGCTCCAGTATGACGATAACGAATGCACGCTGCCAATGTTCGTTCACCACGATCCCGCCAAAACACGGATACGACCACTTTGATGCTGTAAACAGAACTTGGATTTATCTGAAAAAATGACGTTTCGTCATTCATGCGCCCAGGTTCGTCGTTGATCACACCATTAAAGACTTTCCTGTCTGTGATGCAGCGTCAAGAGTAGCGACAGCCATGGTCTTCGAGCTGAGAGTCCCTGCTGCTGCAAACGTCGTCGAACTGTTCGTGCAGACACTTGTTGTCTTGCAAATGACCCCAATTCTTGACGCAGGGCTCGTGACGTGGCTGCACGATCCATTAAGGCCATGCGGGTAATATGCCTGTCTTCTCGACTGCTAGTGATAGGGGCCGTTGAGATCCAGCACGGGGTTCCGTATTACAGTCCTGAACCCATCGATTCCATATTCTGCTAGCAATCATTGGATCTCGACCGAAGTGAGCAGCAATATTGCGATATGATAAACCGCAATTCCGCTACAATTCGACCTTTATCAAAGTCAGAAACGTGCTGGTACGCATTTTTGCTTCTTACACGAGACATCCCAACAACTTTTCACCAGGCAACAATGTTCAAACGCAATTTTCGTATGAGAAACCGGCTGAGCAATTTCCTCATTTAACCATATTGTAGGTGTCGCTACCGGGGCCTGCTTTGTCTGAATGCGCTGAAAAGCTAATCATTTGCATATCACAGCACTTTCTTCCTGTTGTTTAAATTTCACGTCTGTAGCATGTCGCCTTCTTGGTGTAGCAATTTTAATGGCCAGTGGTGTACTTAATCAAATATTTTCTATTTAATTGCAGGCTAGAAGATCAGAAGACCAAAGTAGATGTGGCTGCCGTTAAATAATACATAAAAATGCGCGAACCTATTTGGATCAACACATATTAGTGTATACATTTTTAGCCAAGAATATTAAAAATTTTATACAGCAAAACCATTTGATTAATCCCTTGAGCGTTTGGTTACTTCAAAAATCGAAATTTATATTATTTATTTACTATTATACATAAGGGGCCTGATGGCCGAGTGAAGGTGCCAAAGGTTTCGGGTTCGAGTCCCGGTGGTGCCATGGATGTTGTAGTGGTTCGAAATCCACTTTAAACCGTAGGCCCTGGTCTAATATGGCTGTTAAGTGTTGGGCGTAAGGCAGACAACCCTACTCCGTAAAAAGAAAAAAACATCTCTTTTTCTGCCAGTATTCAGATGGCCTTGGCCCACCATGGAACTGTTGCGAAGATGATGATGATGATTATACAAAAAGAAATGAAATTATATACATAGTAGATAATTTTTTTTTGTGTGTATATGTATGTGGCTCGTGGTTTACATAGTAAAATGATATGACTTAATTATAGAGAACTTAGATAGAAAAATGGCGGGAGATTATTATATTAATGATAATTTTAATAAAATGATCGGCGTCTTTAATGAGAGCTCGGATTGTAAAATGATAATAAATGTTAAAGTTGCTAGTACGAAATTTGTTGTAAATTATCAATGAGAGCGTTTAATTGTGATATGGTATTTAATAAGACATCAATGAGAATTTTAATTGTGGTGTGGCATTTGACATGACAGAGTGTTTAATTGTGGTATGATATAGACATGGAATGAGAGCGTTCAATTGTGGTATGATATAGGATAAGAAATTGAATGAGAGAGTTTAATTGTGATATGGTATTTGACAAGACATCGAATGAGAACGTTTAACTGTGATAGTATTTGACAAGACATCGAATGAGAACGTTTAATCGTGGCATGGTATTTGACAAGACATTGAATGAGAACGTTTAATTGTGACAGTATTTGACAAGACATTGAATGAGAACGTTTAATCGTGGTATGGTATTGGGCCAGACATCGAATCAGACCGTTTATTTGTGGCATGGCATTTGATAAGAAATCGAATGTTTAATTATGGTATTTGATATCGAATGAGAACGCAATTTTATAATCCAAATTAATCCTTATTAGTTAATCCAAAATTTTTGGTATTTTCCACAGAAATTAAGGTTTGGTTTGTCGCTCTACAGTCATCTTGTGCACACATTAGGCTAAACAGACAGAAACCTACAGTTTAAAGTGGATTCGAACCACTACAAACATCCATGACGCCGCCGGGACTCGAACCCGAAACCTGTGGTACCGAGCGCCAGAGCGCTAGTTCCACTAGGCTCCTATAGCAATTAAGGAGAATCCATTATAGATTTAGTTCACCTTCTCAATTAATATTGATTTCATAGATCTCTGATGCATGATTTAGTTAAAAGTCAATGCATAAAAGGATAGAGGAAATCATTATTGTTTTCATGAACCAAACCTGCAGTCTTCACTCCTATAATCCAAAATGTTTGTTTCTTTCCATGGAAACTAAGAAGAATCCATAATAGATTTAGTTCGCCACTCAATTAATACTGATTTCATGGATCTCTCATGATGCACGGTTTAGTTAAAAGTCAATGCATAAAAGGATAGAGGAAATCATTATCTTTTTCTCCTGAACCAAATCCAAGATCAGCCGATCCCAGGACAAGAACCCGTATAGCAAGTCCCCATAATTTTTAACATTTCTCAAAAGAATAAATAATAATTTACGAACTAAATGTGCAGCTAAAACCTACTGAATTAAAAAAAAAAAAAAAAAACCAGAAAGTGAAAGAAAGAAAGTTAAGTCCGGCAATATAAATTATGTGATGTTCCGATTGATAAGAAACCAATGAAAGATACCAATTAGCAATTATGAAATATACGCACTTTTCATCAAAGATGCAAAAAAGATTGGACAATTTTTTTTATTTTTGATGCATATAGAATTTCAAAAGTCATGTTGAAGAATTAGTGATCATTAATGGACAAGAAAATTAAATCAAGTAAAAAAAAAAAAAAAAAAAATAGAAGAAACAAAAACATGCAAATTAAAGGGAATTTGGCGAAATCGCCATTAATAAATTTTCTCGTTTTTAACAACCACGAAAAAAGAGATGTTTAATTTATCTATCGCGGCAATAAAGAGCATTTTTACTACGGATTAAGTTATGAATGAAGAGGCGCGTGTACAAACGTTTCATTCAGCCGATCAATTCAGTTTCACATTTCGAGGAACACAGGCATCATTCTCACAGGAAAACAAAAAAATGGCAAAATCAAAACTTTATCTATTTCACTTTCCCCTCCCTTTTTTTTTTTTTTTTTTCTTTCTTCTCTAATCCGATGAAAAGTTTGGAATACAGCCAATGAATGAATACAGGGACTGGCAACAAAATGCGGAGAAATTGTTGTTCAGATTCATTATATACAGTATGATGAAAAAGTCGATATACCAATGAATCTGGGGTTGAATGAATGAGTGTTTAGTGCTCTGTGTTCGCTCGGTGCCACAGGTTTCGGGTTAGAGTTCTGGCGGTGCCACAAATGTTTGTAGTGGTACAGAATCTACTTTAAACCCTAGGTCTCGGTCACATATGACAGTAAGAGCGTCACGAAACTAAGTCAGACTTCTACCTACGGGTGCTCCACCACTACAGGAGCTGGCCCCTATCCCTCCATCCATGAGTAAATTACTTACGGATGTCTGTCTCGACCTGCAGGACACTGAGGATTAGTCACAATAACAACAAATGAATTTATTAATGATTTAAAAAATGAAAGCACCTATTCATAATTACAGGTGAACATGGTTTAATTCATATTGTATAATATGGAATCATAATAAATGTTAGCGGCCCGATGGTCAATTGCCTAGCTCTTTGGTGTTTGGTATCACAGGTTTCAGGTTAGAATCCAATCGATGGCATGGAATTTTGTTAGTTGTTAGAAATCCACGTTAAACAGTAGGTCCCAGTCTAATTAACCTAAAGTGATCAAAAAATGACTGTAGAGCGACAAACCGAATCATAGTAAATGCTGAAAGCTCGCCGTTCTCCGTTAGCTTTAATTAATGCGGTGGGTAATAGGGTGGCAAGACGGGCAAATTGTAACGGATCCCCTACCCGAGCAGACAGGCTCCATGTCACCGCCAAGATTCGAATCTGAAGCGTGTGGTACCAAAGACCAGAGCGCTAGTCAAATAATCATTAGGCTGCTGTTCGATAAGAGTCTGGTGCAACTTTGAGATCTTGGTAATATTTCTATTATCATCCCTTTCTAGCTCGGTATTGTCTTTGAAATTTCCATCTTGTAATTCATTATACTCATCATCATTATCATATTTCTTAAAATTATTTTCCATTATCACTTTCGTAAAATATATTACTTATTTGTAACATTTCGGGGCATTCTATCACAAAACAATGTTTACTGAAGCACTGGAAGAAACGTGCTTTTTACAACTGTTGTCAATAATTGTCATAAATAAGAATCTATACGTTTAATTTGTCCAAGATTGAATGACGAATTAGATTCGTTATCAGTAAATTAGGCATGACGAGACTCGGTGGTCAAATGTACATATGGCTGCATTATATGCTGCTGTTGAACATATGGTAGTACCCGTAAAACGTGAATTGAACTATGTTCTCTTCAAGTATCTTCAGTTCAAATTTGAACTCATTGTGACGAGTGGTCCTTTTTTTTTTACAGCATTTTGAAAGTAGGACTATTGCTATAAGATATATTGCAAAAAGAAGAATATAGGAATAAAGATTTTTATTTAAAAAAAAATAATTAAAGTTCCAAAAATTTTTTTATTTGCTACGAACGAACTTTCTGCGTTGAAAAAAGTCGTTGAAGTGGAGTTTTGAGATAGTTCTGATCGTGCCAAACGGTTTAAAACAGAAGCTCTAAGAAAAGAAACTCGTACTGCTGAGTTGTCTTTTGAATAATAAATGGGTTTTAAGAGCTTCAGGCGAAGTAGAAGCCTACGAATTATAGAAAGTAATCACGACGACAATGCCAACACGAGCAGGAAAATATAGACCTCCATTCGAAATCCAACACAAACAATGTCTGAAAATGGAGCTCTTTCATTAACAGTGCTAATGAACTGATTAGAGCAAAAAATTTCCGTCCTACAAAATAAAGTAAATGTTTCACATCGTTCTCAAATAGAATAAACATAACTTCGATTTGAGTTGAAGTTAAACACCAAATCATGCTTAATCATACAGCAAACCATGTAATTTAAGCTCGAGAAGTTTTTGTCTCAGGCACCTTATGGCCGAGAGACTAGCGCTCGATACCAGAGGTTTTGAGTTCGAGTCCCAGAAGTACCATGGATGTTTATAGTGGTTCGAATCCACTTTGAACTGTAGGTCCCGGTCTAACATGATCGAAGGGCGTCGGGCTGACAGCCCCTTGACATACCATAGGGCTGTTGCGCCAGTGAAGATTTGGTTTGCCACTCTATGGTCATTTTGTGCACACTTTGGGTTAATTAGACCGGGACCTACAGTTTAACGTGGATTTCGAACCATTAACAAACATCCATGCCATCTCCAGGATTCGAACCTGAAGCCTGTGATATCAAAGGCCATAAGGCCGCGGCAATGAAAAAAGAAGTAAATAAACTTTTTTTGTTTTTTGTTTCACGCGTGAAAAAAAGAAGTAAATAAACTAAATTCGGTTTCGATAGAAGTACAGATCACATTTTTTTTTTTTTTTTTTTTAAATAAGAACTTGATTGGCATGTATTTGTAACATTATTTGTCTCTCTAAGACTGATAAATGATGCCCTAAAATACCAACAAATTACAGTTTTATTCTACACAAACAGTTTTTGAAAAAAGAATCAAATAATTAAGATACAATTTTAAATTTTCAGTAAAAAATATTAATTAAACATTTCTTTCCACCATGGTAGATAAGGAAATTTGTAACATTTTAACTAACTGAAACATCTTTAACTCAGCACTGATTGCTACATTTATACTGTAATAAGTAAAGAATCAAGTGCACTGAACAATTATTCGAAAAATCTAACATAAAAAGAGCATTTAAAGTTTGGATGATCTACTTTGGATATTTTTTTATACATAATTTACAAACATTTAATTATAAAATAGCAGTCTTATGGAGAAATTAGCAGAGTATCACAAAATTCAATTCACAAAATAGCCAACAATAAACATTTCTGTGAGAGAATGGGTTTAATTGAGATAGATCCAGGTTTAAATTTGGAAATACAAATGATGATAGTAAAACTGTGAGAGGTTATTTTTTTCCCTCGTATCTAGTTTATCTTCCAAATAAGTAGTTTGGACAAAGAGCTTATTGAGCTAAAGTGGCTACTATATCAAGTGGCTTTAACATTGATTGACAGAATTGATCAAAAACTATGGATGGTAAGTGATGGCCTTTACAGAGAAACAATTCTTAATACATGGGGAATTTGGTTTGTCACTATACGGTAATTGTGTGCACACTTTAGACTAGACCAGGACCTACAGTTTAACGTGGATTCCGAACCACTCACAAACATCCATGCCACCGTAAGAATTCGAACCTGAAGTCTGTGGTACCAAAGGCGAGAGCGCTGGCCAATTGGTCATCAGGCCACTAATCTCCGCATGGAGAGGAAATAATTTTATTTGCATTGTTACTTACTGAAAAACAATCTGAAGAGCCTTAAACGAAGCTTAAGTTTAAAGATTTTTAAAAAAATATTGTGAACATACTTCTTGAAAGTATTCCAGAGATAAATGTAATTAAAATATCTTTCACATTCTCCCGATATCTACTGCTCCATTTATAATAAACCTGAGAGAATTTCCAAACGGACGTTTTTAATATCTGAGATTTCAGAACCTTTGGTTGATGAAACTGAAACGTATTCAGAAACCGATTCAGAAGTATCGGAGTTAGACTATCAGTTGTTGATTGTGTATTTTGTTTCCAGATATTATTTTTTATTCAAATTTTTTTTATTAAATTAAATTAACCATCTATTAAATCAATATCAAGTTTTATTTCATACTTCTTTTAGTAAAAATGTGCCATTGTTATTGACAATAATGATTTTTCTCATTATTAATATAAAATAAAAATAAAATTTAAATGCAATGAAATTATCTTTCACATTCTTCCGATATCTCCTGATCCATTTATAACAAACCTGAGAGAGGAAAAAAAATTATTTGATCATAAAAGAAGTTCAGAACTTTTAAAAAATACCTGATATTTCAGAATCTTTGGCTGAAGAACTGAAGCGAATTCAGAAACAGATTCAGAAGAATCGGAATTAGACTATCGATAGTGAATTGTGGAAAAAAAAAAAAAAAAAAAAAAAAAAAAAAAAAAAAGGGCATTTAATTATCTATTTTTCTTATTAACTCAAAGGGCATGAGATCACCGCTATGTTTCAACATTTTACAGTGAAGGAGTTAGTGGCCGCTATGCGGGCCAAGGATCTCCGTGTTAATCTACAATAGGAGTGAATTGTGGAATTTGTTTCCAGATAGTATTTTTTATTTAAATTTTTGTTATTAAATTATCATCAATTGAATTAATATCAATAAAATTTTATCTTTAGTGAAAATGTATGATTGATTACAATGCCACATAATTAAAGCTTTCGAATGGTTGTAACATGAAAAGAAATTCAGTTTATTCCATATAATACAGTATGATGTATTAAGACATAATATTTTTCATATTTTCAAAAGTGTCAGAATATTTTAAACATCGTATCAAATTTGTCTCTTTTCCACTAATTTTCGATAGCAATTTAGAAGTATTTTATTCAGCAAAACTAGCAATATTAAATAAAATAGTTTGATTAGAATATTAAAATGTTTTTTATTCAGTATCTATTAATATAATTAGAATATTTTCTTGAAAAGATATAGGCAAGTATACTTCTTAACAAATTAGTAAATTATTTATTAATTTGCAATAGATAAAGTTATACTATTAAAAATACTTCATATAATTAGCCTTTTCCATTATAATATGTTGTAAAAAGCAATTCTGAATAAGTGGCAATACAAAAACGGTAGACGAAAAAAAAAACAAAAAAAAAAAAAAAAAAAAAAAAAGAGAGAAAGAAAAAGAACAGTTGTCTCGAATGAAGCGAATAAACAATAGAAAAATAAAAGCAAATTCCCAGATCATAGGTTACAAAACTTATAGTAGTTCTTGCAATAAGAATGTTCTGTAATAGGAATAAGTCCATTTTTTTTTTTTTTTTTTATTTCTGTTATTCGAATAATATTACGTACAAGTTTTTAGTTTTATCTTAATACTTTATTTATAAGAAAACTTTAGTATTTTGGTCTTAAATGATTATTTGACATTGTTGTTGTTTTTCGGCAGAGATAGTCAAAAATATTTCTCAACCTAAACTTTTTCTAAAAAATGCGAATAAAATAAATAAAACTTTAAACGTAAGATGACTGAGTTGCATTTTTTAGAATTTCTTTTTTTTTTTTTTTTTAACTATATTGAGAAATAGATAAATAGCAAATAAATAGTGACATTCTAATGTAAATTATCACTAGATTAGCATTTATATTTATCTTTCTGTAATTTATTGCTTAATATAACTGAGCAACATATATAATAATAATAATTGATAATTTGTAACGATTACAAAGTGAGTCTATTTTTATTGATGTATATGCTCCAATATGAACGATTCATTCCTAAACAATTTTTTATCCACCTAGAATTCTTCTTAAAGAATTCTTTTTTATATTATTATTAATTTTTAAAGAATTCTTTTTTTTAAAGATAATTTATATTATTACATGTTAAATTTTATATTTACCTCACATATATTTCAATTAATAAAAAGGTGAACTAGTAAAAAAATCGAAAATTTGTTCGATAAATTTAAACTAATTAGAAAATCGATCATGGTGAATTTTCCATGCCAAAAATAAATTAGATAATTTTGATGTAAATTATTTATTACATATTAATCTCCTTTTTTTCTTTTCTTTTTTGATAATTAATGATGCATTCCAGATTTTCTTTCCAAAAATTTATTTTCTTTTGTTTTAGGAGTATATATAAGGAACATTTTAGTATCTGGAAAAAAATTATATAAACGAGATCATCTGGTCTGTTGAATACAGATAATTTAATCTTAACCTTGACGTAGCGGCATTTCTTAATTAATTAGGAATATTATCTTTAGTAATATTTTTTCGAATTTTTTTGCTGGAAAGAAAAAGAAAAGCTTAGCATAATTTACTTTTTTTAATTCTGATGTTGCCGAAAGGCCAAGGTTGCTTTTCAGATTTTTTTTTTTCATTTTTTTTTAATTTAATTAACACGTTCTATTAATTACTTGCAGACATTATTTTAAAAATATTCGATAAATGTAGGTATTTTAAAGTTTTGAATACAAATGGTTATTACATTTTACGAAATTAAAGCTACAAATTATGATTTTATTAATAAATACATAAGTAAAAAAGCGTTTAACCTAAATATAAAAAGATAATTAATTTTTTTGTTGCAAATTTCTTATAAGTTCAGACAGTTATTTTCTTAATTAACAAATTCAATTTTTAAATTTGTTATACTAAATGATAAGAGAAAAAAAAAAAGAAAACCACGTAAAAAAAATTATTAAAAAAAAAAAAAAAAAACATTCTTAGAATACTTAAAAATATATAGTTAAATTTTAATTTTCGAGAAATTAATTATATACTAAATTTAAAAAAAAATGTACATTAAATTCTACAGAACTAGTGCGAAAATATATTCTTCAAAAATGCATAGTATAGGTATAGTATAATTAATTGCATAGTTGGGTACAGTATAATAGTATAATTACTTTTTCATAATAATGGAAAAAGATATATTTTTAAGTAGAAAATTGTAATATTGATCAACAATATTAATACATTTCTTATCATTAAAAAAAAAAGGACAAGGTAGTGAATAATTAAAAATTAATTTCACAATATCTTATTTAAAACATGCATCTAGCTTATTATTTTTTTTTTATTAATATCTTGCATTTAATAGATAGCACTTGTTGATAAAGAAGAACATTTCTTGTACTTAATAGAAATGTTTTTCGCAGTTCGGAAGTTTTATCTGGACTTTTATAACAGAGTCTTATTTTTTTAAAATTAATCATATTTTTTTGTCTTTAAATTTTTGCCAGACATTTTAAATTAACATTCACAAGATTAAAATTAAAAAAAAACCACCGAATTATCCCCCCCTTAATTTGGAGCATTTTAAATATCCTTTTTTGAAAAAGATTGTTGCAAAAGATCAGCTATTTTAAAATTAAAATATGGACATAATTAGAAAAAACGATTTTGTTTTTCAACTCCCAACAATATATACCACAGTTAGTATAGTATACTATCTCGTCTTAGAACTGATACTATCTGTGTAATATTTTATCTAGAAACTGATACATGAGAAATATTTTAATATAAATAAATTAATTTATCAGAAATATAAATAATTTATTTATTAGAAATATAAATATTTTATTTTATCAGAAACATTAAAAAATATATATACATTTTATATATAAACTAAAAATTAAATGGAAAAATTCAAAACCTTCATAATAAACGATTTTTTTTTTTTTTTCCAGATTAAGAGAAAGAAAAAAAAAAAATCCAGATAGTATTCTCCTGTATATTTATGCGCAGAGAAGTAAACAAAACAAAAGCCACCGAAAGAACCAAAACAGCGCTACAGTTACAACAGCAGTCGAGCGCACATCAACGGGCGGGCGGGATGCGCGACGTTTTCCCAGAGTTCTTTCCATCCACTCCAGACGGACCCTTCCGCAATTTACAGTCGACTTTCTCTCATCCCACACCCCTCCCCCTTCTTCCTCGAGGAACATTCCTCCGATAAGTAACGTCGCGGGTGTGTTGCCCATTTGCTAATCTGTTGTCACTCGGCAGCGCATCCTCTCTCCGCGGCGGTCCTTTCAAAAGCGACAAGCTATCTGGTTACCGCTCTGGAGGAAGAAAAAAAGCTCACGCACACACAGAGCAGAGAAGGCCGATTAAGAAGTGACTGTCACTGCCAGAAGATTGACACTGGCCAGGCCTCGCACGTGATTGCCAGGAAGGAATGTCCTCCGCCGGCTCCTTTCTTTTCCAGCACTCTCCAAACATAACCACCAGCGAAAAAAGCAAAGCCACTCGGGATCGATAAGCAGCAAAAATAATCTTTTTTTTTTTTTTTTTATTTTTATCCTTCCATGTGCTATCCATGAAGTGCGATACTCATTTTACATTGTGGACTGCCCTCTGCGTTTTCCTGCTATGCAGGGCAGATGGAACGAGTCTCATGAAACGAATCCGAGAGAGGCAGAGCGCGGATGATGCCCTCAGGGGTTTGGAGATGAGCAGCGAGAACTGGATCCAGGTGCCGCAGCCACTGCAAGATGTTCTCATGTCCATCGACGACAAGCTCAGAGGTTTGGACACTTTCGACTACACTTTAAAGCTGGCCAGGCTGGATTTGTCACTGAATCAGCTGGTGAGGAGAATGGAAAGTATAGAGTCCAAACTGGGGAGGCTGGACACTAAATTCGACGTCCGAATGGAAAAGGTGGAAGAGGTGGTGGTGAGCAAAGACATAAAGGGGGAGATCTCCAACGAGCACCTGTCTCGGAGGATGGAGAATCTTAACGAGAGGATAAACAACAAAGCTGCTTACCTGGACGCGAAGCTAGACATCAAACTGGAGAGAATCATGAACAAGCTGGACTTTCTGGAAAGGGACCTACACAATTCGGTGGTTGATATCCTGGAGCGATTGGTCAAAAGCGAAGAAAGATGCATGGCGTTGGAAAACGAAACTGCCAAGAAAGATGAAAAGCTGGACGAAATACGAAATCAAGTCAATGCTATCGCATCTTTTGCTAAAGAAGATTTGATGAATGCAGTCAACAATAACTTTGAACAATTGAGTATGGAAATGAAAGACATCCAAGTGACTGTTCATCACAAAGAAAATCAAAGTGAGCAGGCCCTGACTGATGTGCAGACAACTTTTGTTGGTGCAAATGAACGCGTTCTCACACTCCTTCAAGACAGCAACAACAAAATTGATAATCTGTCAGCGACTTTTAGTCAAAGAGAACGTGCTAGAAGCGGTGCAGATTTATTCGACACAGGCCGAGCTGTGACTCAAGAACAGCTGGAAAATTTAACAGCCATTATGGATAAAGCACTTACAGTACACGAAGCGAAATTCAAAGAACTCGATTCAGATGTCGAGATGTATACTAGAAAAGTCATCAACGGAATACAGGAACTCTGGAAGACATCAGACGAGTTGAAACTGGATTTATCAAATACGTTGGAACAAGGCAGCAAAACGCGTGAGATGGTGCGACAAGAGTTTCAAAGGCTTCATGAACAAATCGAGCCCTTACCCAAACTTGAGCCTAAACTTTCGGATATTAGTGAAGATCTGGATAAAAAAGTGTTTGAACTCAGCACAACTGTAGATAATAGTTTTGCAACTCTACTTGTAGCCCAAAATACCTTCATCGATTCTTGTAGACGAATTCAACAGGAAGAGACGCACATCTATGACATTCTTCAACAGATAGTGTACGAAATGCGTAACAGATCCATCAGTGACATCCACAGAATAAGCACAGAGCTCCGATTGCAGAGTTCGGAAATCAACAAATCTTTAGCGCACGTTTTGACAGCTGTACTACTGACAGGAAACATCACGACGAGTGCCGTGAATGATTTGTTGGCGCAACTGAAGCAAAAAGACCAGTGTGTGATTTTGAAAGCGGATAACATCGAGTGGAATGTGATGGAATCGTTCTGCCGTCATCTATCACAAGATGAGCAATTTACAGCCCCTCTCGAACATAAGAATGCGAGCGAACAAAGTTTTTCTAAAGAGGATATCCGGAAAAGGTTCGAGCTAGACAAATCATCACCAAAAACCGAAACAGACGGTGAAGCTCAGTATGATTCCGAGGTCAATGACCAGAACAGAGATATGAATGAATTGCATGAGTATGACATGGATTATCAGTTAGCGGAAGCATTTTATCAAGAAAAAGGTATAAACAATTAAAAATTAACAAACTTAATAGTTCGAGAAAGATCAAGTAAATATGAGAATCATGAAAGGTGACTTTTGTGTACTATTTTTAGAAACTTTATTGTAGTAAAAAAAAAAAAAGTGAAATCTAAATGAAGTACTGCAATATGATATGGCTGAATGATTATTAGTGGAAGGATATTTAAGTACAAGGAAAGAACTAACAACTATAATCTTAATAGTTATATCTATATATATAATGGTGCCAAACGTTAATCAAAAAGTATAGTTTGCGAAATGTTTCATCAATTTAATCATATTCAAAAAATTGAGGTAATAAGTGAATGTTGAAAAGTGGAATTAAAAAAAAGTTAATCAAGTATTTTAATGGTGCCAAACGTTAATCAAAAAGTATAGTTTGCGAAATGTTTCATCAATTTAATCATATTCAAAAAATTGAGGTAATAAGTGAATGTTGAAAAGTGGAATTAAAAAAAAGTTAATCAAGTATTTTCTGCCAAATCATGTTTACAGACTAAAGGTAATGATTTACTTAACTTTTTTTTTTTTTAAACGAAATATATGTATATTTACCTGAAATTATTTGAACATTAAATAAGGTAAGACAATTTGAAAATACGAATTATTAATTTCTTTAAATATTAAAACATTGAAAACTATTAACATATTTTAAACATGTTATACACATTTCTACAAACATTATAAATTCTTAGCATGCAATTGAAGTATTTAAGAAAAAAATAAATAATCAATTGAATTTTAAGTTAAAAAGTGTAGAATGCATTCTTTAAAAAAAAATTAAGAGTTCATTTGTAAGTCAATATTTGTTATTTTCACTAATAGAACTTTTAAATAAATGTTACAAAAATATTTTCAAAAAAAGAATAATAATATTTTTTATGTTGATTTAAAAATATTAATTAATAATTAATTTATTAGATGAAATAATACTAATAATTAATTTATATAAATTTTCATGATGAAAATTTAAACATAAACAACATTTATTGGTTTTTAAATAAATATTGTAAAAGAGCTTAGAAATGCATTATAATTAATAATACCATTTATTTCTTCACTCTCTATTTGTTAATTTTAAGTTTTTATAATGTTGTTTCTGCAATTTACATTTTGTTTTTTACCAATTGATTTTTTTTTCAATGTATTAAATTCTGTACAAAACCAGTTTATAAAGAGCTTATTAACAACTCACCAGTTTCTTTTTTCATTAATTGCTACACATTTCATTAATGATTTACAATGTTTCTTAAACAATGAATTCTTGCAAATTACCAATATATTTATATATTTAATACTTCGTCACTAAACATTTCGGTTCTTATTCAAAGAGAAAAATTCATAAACTATTATATTTCTTAATAAAATTCCTAATTTCTTATGAAATAAATATTTTTTATATGTAAGAAGTGTGTAGCATTCTATTTTAAATATGTAAGAAGTTAGAATATACTATTAAAAAAAAAAAAATTCGTTATTCTAGAAAAAAAGTTAAAAAACAAAAATTCTAATATTTACTATTTTATATTTAATGCTATTTTTATAATGCTAACAGTCTGTGTATTAATTTTAAATCCAAGTATTAAAAATCAAATTTAAAAAATATTTATTTATTTATTTTTACTTTGATGAACTTATCAATACTTTTGAATGAAAACTAGAATGATCAAAGAAGTACAAATCAAAATATAAATTAGTACTATTTTGTCCTATAATTTTACAACATTAAAAAAGAACAAACAGCTTTTGGATAAATTCGAAATTGGAACGTCTTTTATAAGTTAGGCTACAGCTCAAGTATTTTAATCGAATTAACTACAGAAATTTTATTTTTATTATGACTTATTTTTTGTGAACTTCAATGGCTTATTTTTAACGTGCTGATTGAAATGAAATAAAATGGTTACTGAACAATAAGTTGAATATTAATTCGGTACTAAAAATACTGGTGAATTAAAAATACTTAGAGTAACTGAAAAGTAAAATAGAGTAGAGAGTTTTTGTTTTCATATAATAGAATCATTCATAAACTTTCTGAACTTTTGTTTCGAACCATTCATAAACTTGCCTAATATAATATTTTTCATTTTTAGGCATCATCTATAGGTAAATTTTTATATTATAACATTCAACGAAAAGTTTAAAGTATTATTTTTAAACGCAATCGTGATTTTCTGTCAGACTTTTTAAAAGAATATATTCTATTTTAAATTTTCATAAAAAGCTGTTAGTTCATTATATTTCTTTTGTAATAGATGCTTTTGGCTTCTTATAATTGTCTCACTTTGAAAATTGATGAACTAATAATATTCTAGGTTAAATCGCAATTTTCTAAATTACAGATTGCTAAGAACAAATTTAATTATAATAGTGGCTAATTTATTCAATGTAATCTATTTAAACCGGCGTCATGTTATTGCTTGATAATTTTATATCATTTTTCTATGAGATTATGCACAGGGATAAAGATTTGAGAAAATCTTCAATGATCATTGAATGTATTGAGCCAAATAACTATGAATGAAATTCGCAACATTACTGCAGACATACTACAAAAAACATCACAAAATAGGACGCTATGATATTAAAAATAAGATATTAATAATGAATTAATGTTTACAAGAAATAAACATTTCCAGCATCTGTTTTAGTCAAAGAATTTTGGAAATAACTATTAATTCTAAATTTAATCGTTAAACTGTTATAAGTAAACAACTCAATAATGGATTAAATGAACCAATCTATATAAATTAGAAATTAGTTTTCATTTGATTCATAGCTTCATAATAAACATTTTATAAACGTTTAAAAAGCAAGAATAATTAAATTAATACGAATTTTTCTCTTTAGAGAGGATTTAGATGTGAACCATCATGTATTTAAAATTTCGAATATTTTATTATTAGGAAAAAACTGCATTAGAAACTGTAATTATAATTTCATATGCTAGAGAACTTGAATAATAATTAAAAAAAAAATAATAGAGAAAAATTTCTAAATATATATACCTAAAATATTTATTCTTGTGTATAAAACACATTATAAAAACGGTTACAATGAATACAAAGAACATAATTTCTCGGTTAGTGAAAATTAATCGTCATTAAAATTACTGTTGCCACACCTTTTTATAAAATTGAATATCGAATTTGAAAACTTCGCATCAGTAAAAATTTGTCGTTTTTATACATTTTAATCAATAAATATCGTTTGATTTTTTTTCTCGTTAATTAAATAGTTTCTTGTTAAATTAAGTTTCTACTTCTTCTTTATCTTTAATTAGCTGTTAATAAAAAATGTCAGTTTGATTGTGACCGTGAATGTAGACGTTTTATATTAAATACAAATTGTCTTTTCCCTGCCAGAAGCGATTAAAAAAAAAGTTATATTTAAAGAATATTTTTCAATAAAATATCATTTCCATAGTAAACAGCATTTTATAAATAAATATTAAATTAATACAATATTAAATAATATAATAAATATTTTAATTTATAAAAATTCTCAAAGTAATATTGATAATTTTGTTGGAAAATTGAACAATAATTAGTAAGCAGAGAATGTCTTCATTAATTTTTAATACTGAGATTGATTAGGCCCATAACAATAATACAATCTAAACTTAATTTTTTTTTTACTATTCGAATAATTCTCATAACAATCATGTTTTTAAAATTAGAATACAGTAAATTAAAAAATTGTATTATGTAAGGAATTATTATCATATAAAGGAAACATAAGGTATTTTTTTTGCAATATATATTCATTTGAATCGTTTTATAAATATAAATGATTTTTAAACAATTTTTTTTTTTTTTTTTAAGTTAACTAAACCTCTTAGCTAAAATACAAAAATTGGAATAGAAAGATATGTGATGGAAACATATTGGAATAGGAAAATATGTATTTGAACTTTCTTTCAAAAACTTATTTGAAGAGAAAAGTTGACACAAAATTTTGCCACTACACGAATATAATTGTGCGCGTTTTACAATTGACGTGAAATATGTGTTGTTAAAACTAACGATTTGCCAATATCTAATTTAAGTGATCTGTATTCCATTATCACTAGCTTCCTAGATTTTCATATGTAAATCGAATGTTTCAATTTTCTCAAAATAGCCTTATAGTATCAGTTATGTTTATAAAAATAATTTTAACCATCACTTAAAAGCTACATAAAATTCCGTTGATGAAAAAAATTGATAAAATATTATCTTCATACATGAAATACAAAATTTTTAACTAAAATAAAAAAAAAAAAAACTTTATTAAAAATAACTTAAAAAAATACTATTAAAAACCGAAAAGTTATTTTTATTTTAAAATTGCTATCGAAACTATTCATACGGAAAAGTTGAAACACAAAATCATAAACAACAGAAATAATGATACAGTTGTGATTTAGCAATCTGGACCATGAAAAAATTGTGTACAAATTACTCCGACGTTTCTTTTTCAGTTACTAAATACCAGAATTCCAATCATATCGAAGAATAAGGAAAAAAAAAAAAAATTAGAATGTTATAAACCTTAGATATTATTGGCTCAAGGAATTTCGGCAGAATTATCCAGATGTTCAAATCTAGAGGTCAAGAGAGGTTACATGAACCAAATGTGTAATTTCACTGCATTCGCCTTGTGATAAGAAAAATCGCTTGTAACTATTATAAACTGGAAATAAGGATGCTGATTTCGAATACCATAAAAGTAAATAAATAAATAAAAAAAAAAATTGCTAAATTGCAGACAAATATTTTAGGATCCATACGAAAAATACAACACTAATGAATTTGTGTCAATTGATAGTTAGAATTCTTAAAATTAATTTATAAAGGATCATTTCAGGAAATCAAAGAATATGCGTAAACTTTTTTCAAAATAAATATTTTTAACGTGCAAAGACATAGCTAAATTAAATTAAATATATAAAAAACACTATTTTAACAAACTTTTTTTATATAATTAAAACAAATTTATGCATCAATATGTATATATAAAATTTACAGAATGGAATGATGGCTTTGGATTCTAATGATTATGATTGATTGATTCTAATTAATTATGAGCAGAACAATTATTCAAAAGGAAAAAAAAATTTACAAGGAATATAAAGGAATGATTACTCTGACGTAAACATGAACTAAAACAATCACTAAAAAAAAATTTAGACGTGACAAAAAAGAATGACTCTGGAATAAACAAACCAAAACAAACAATAAAATAGCATTGTTTTAGTCACGAGAATTTCCAAAATATATAAGAATTCCTTTTTAATAAAAAAAAATTTCAGAACAACCACCAAATAAAACATGGTCAGTAAACGTACTAAATAACTAAGAACTATTTGTCTAAGTTACTAACTATTAAGATAGTTAAGAACTATTTGTCTAAAGTCAATAATACTAAGTAAAAATTTAAAAATTTAATTTTAATTGAATGTTTTTATTGATATGTTCAGTAAAATGATAGTTTTAATACGGTGTTTTGATTTATTTTTATTCTTTAATATAATAATTTGAAAAAATATATGGGTACAAAAAAATGTTACTAAGAAAATATCAATCACTTAGTACAATGAAAAATTGTCAAATTTATTTACAAAACCAATCTCAACTGAAAAAGCATAATTGAAAAATATTTTTAAGCTCTATGGATATGATACTACTTTACTAGACTTTACAATAGTTCTATATTTGGAAGATTTTAATAAGTGGATTAGGTCAAAGATACTTATTAAGATTTCAATTTTGTAACTTGATTTGTTGATTACTTGCCATCGAAAGATAAATAGATTAATAGAGAGTTAAAAAGACATGAATGGAAACTTCCAATTATTTGGGAAAAAACATTTCAGAAGAAGTTGATCATTTAAATTAAACTAATAAACGATATCTGATTCAAAATAAAAAAGGATAAAATGTTTTTTTTTTTTTGTACTTCCAAAAATTGAAAGCTATGATAAGACGGATGCTTGCTAACAAATATGAAAGAATGCGCTGATAGAAGCAGATTATCATAGATCATCTGCACGTAAGACACATCGTGCTCTTGAAAAAAAAAAAAAAAGTAATATGTGATTATGTAAACAAGATTTTGGTACAAAGTTATTTTTCTTAAATGAAAGTAAATACATGCCTTCTTTTGGATGAGTACAGGATATTTTACAGCTTAGAAAAACAAAAATTAATTAAAATAAAAATCTTACGCATTAATTTCCTTTTTCTCGACAATATAATTACCTAAAAGTAATTAATTCGCACATATATAGAACATAAAATATGTATAAAACATTAAAGTCCCAATATGTGCATCAAAGAGATTTACATATTGGTACTGTCAGTACTTTTTTAGCGGGTCCCTTCTTATCATGCCCTTTTATTTTAAAAAGTAACACAGTAGATTCTTATTGAAGAGATACAAAATACATACAAGAGAGATACAAAGGAAAAAATAAAGGAATTAGGGATCAAAATAATAAATTCATTTTCATCACACAATCACATCACTGCCTACACTGATGGATCATCCGACTCAACGTTTTGTAACGGGGCTGTTTTGCTGCTCCCCGACAGACAAAGAATTGAAATTGCTGCCCGTGCTGGAAAAATTGCATCAAACTTCATAGAACTGCTGGCCATTCAAAAGGCATCTCAGTCTACCTCCCTCACAACAAATGATTGGAATTGCTATCTTCACTGACTCAAGGTCTGCCTTACAGGCTCTTAATAAAGGTTTCTCAAGTATGATCTTGAACATTACATCTCTTTTTAGAACAAATCGACTGCTTGCACAGAATGTGCATCTTACAATGGATCCTGCTCATGTGGAAATGGAATTTAATGAAATTGCAGATTCTTTCGAAAAGAATCCAGAAGTCTGGACGAGACTGCCATTCCTACTTCCCTTGCAGATGAAAATGCCTTGGCAAAATCTAAACTTATGATTCCTTCTAAGATTAAAACTAAATACCAAATTACAGAACTAAATGTTCGCAGAAAAACAGCTACAACTCTCACAAGATTAAGGATGAAGCACCACAAAAATATGAACATTTCAACTGATGGCGTTAAAAAATTCCAAAAATGTGGCAACTGCCCTGATGTCGATGTGTCAACCGCATTTTTTACTTTGTGTTAACCTTTAAATTCTTTATTTTTATTTTTCTTAACCTTAAAATTTTTATTTTTTAACTTTAACCTTTTTATTTTTGGGCATCGACAACGGACTCTAATTGTACCTATAGCTTTGGTTTTTTGATCTCTTGCTTTAATTGTTCTCAAGCAAGAGATGTTTTCCCTAAATTTTAAATTGTTTTGTTTTATTTTTAATTATTAACATTCTATAATTTAAGCAACTACATTTAATGCTAATTTTCTAACTAATTTAAGATGTGGAGGTTTTTTGTGGTTCTTAAAACCACCAAGGAACTCCGTAACCGGTACGCCGTTGCCCTCATCATGTGTTTGATTGCCCAGCTGTTGCAGGCGCCATGCATTGTCTGGACCATCCCTGGGAGGAGGATTTATACTCCGAGCTGCCAATCAACATAGCCAATATTATTCGGGAGCAACACGATATTTCATTTTCTTGTACTTTTAAGAAGATACGACAATAACAACAACAATAAAATAGATTTTTTTTTTTAAAAATAAATAAATAAATAATAATAATAAAAACTTTCCAGATTCTGATAAAAGATAAAGATCTATTTTTGGCTTTAGTTCCATAAAAAAAAGTAAATATTTAAAAATTAGTAAAAATTCTGATGTAAAATTATGACATGAACAAACATATAACAAAATTCCAGACATGATAATGTGCATGGCTCAGATTCGAATCCGCTAAGACATCTGCTGCAGCAGAAAGGAAGAATATCAATGATGATAGTGAGAACATACGTAAAGCGTTTCGCATCAATAATTAGGCTGCCTGACAGATAGTTTTGACGGTTTTCTCTCATAAAACATGAACATATGGTATAGTTATCCTTAAAAGTCCTCACGGTTGGCAATATGCACCTTTCAACGGTGGTCTTACATAAGTGGAACATGAGGACCACGGATATTTTTTTCTAAACGCATTTAATACAGTCTTTGGAGGTAGTATTATAATACACTCATGTCCATAAATTAAGGATAATTCAGAATCACAAAGAAATTCAACTCTAAAATAAAAATTTCACCTATAGAATTATCACATACATCTTGATGAAGAATATGCAAATTACAGGAAACCATCAGATGGCGCGGATAGTACGTCACAATGACGAGAGTGTAAGAGAGGGGTATATAAGAAATGGTGGCAAAGAAGTAAAATTGTTCACAAGCGCTTTAAAAGCCTTTCAGTGCCATAACCGCATAGTTATGGCACAAAGGAAGCATTTGGAGGATTTTTACGTGGTAGAATTATCGGACGACTGGAATGTGGGCGTACCCAGCTGGAAATATCCGAGGAACTTGGAATCGCCCAGAGTGTCATCTCCAGGCTTTGGCAACGATTCCAAAATGATGGTAATGTGAGTAGATGTTACAGCACAGGTCGCCCCCTAGTTACAACGCCGAATGAGGACCGGTATTTAGCAGTTACTGCCAAAAGAAACAGACGGAGCACCGCATCAGACCTGTCTCGTCAACTCTCTTCAGCTACCGGTACGACAGTTTCAAGGCAGACCGTGTACAGACGCTTAGGGCACATTGGTCTATATGTTCGTAGGCCTGTCATATGTGTTCCACTTACCGCAACTCACTGTCGCCTGCGATTAACCTGGGTAGAGAGCATGCATTGTGGACACCGCAACAGTGGTCTGGTGTGATGTTTTCCGACGAGTCCAGGTTTAGTTTGCAGTCTGATTCTCGCCGGACTTTCATATGGAGAGCGCCAGGTACCCATTACCACCAAGAGAACACCATTGAACGACACCGTTACGGTGGTGCAGGATGGCTCGTTTGGGGAGGAATTATTCTTGGTTCCAGAACTGACCTGCATGTTCAGAGTGTAACGATGACAGGCCACGTCTATCGGGATGTCATTCTGGATCAACATGAACGTTTGTTTCGGGGCGCCATGGGTGCTGAATTTCTGTTTATGGATGACAACGCCCGTCTTCACCGTGCAAACATTGTAGACGAATGCCTTCAATTGGAGGATATCACCCGTATGTATTGGCCAGCATACTCACCGGACTTGAATCCAATAGAGCATGTGTGGGATATGCTTGGCCGACGAATTGCAGCCCGTCAACCCCCACCTGTCAACCGGATCTTCGGAGGGCATTGCTTGATGAGTGGTGTAATATTCCCCAAGATCAGATTGATAATTTGATACTCAGCATGCCTGGGCGTTGTAAGGCCTGTATTGCATCGTCCTGGAGACATACTCCATATTAACCATCATTCTAACCATGTTATACTGTTTTTTGTAAATAGGTTCTTTTTTGAAATTTGCTCCAGGGTAAAAATCGCAATTTTTATTAATTATGTCAAACATATAGCATCTTTTTTGCTCTTTACCTTTTGTTTAATAAATAGATTTTACAAATAAGTCAAATTTGTTTTTGCTTCTGTCTCTTTCTTTGCCTGAACTTCATTATTCCTAATTTATGGACATGAGTGTACTTCACAAACATTTAAGTCTAACTGAAATCTATATATATTTAAAAGATTTAACTAAACAATCAGAAAATAGATTTCTAACAAATATAATTCTAAAGAATGTTTTGGAAGAGTGCAAAAATTAATATAAACTAAACTAAAATGCCAAGGATTTTATGAACTTAAATTTTTAAACAATTATTAATACAGAAAATTACATATGTTATCAATTAAACAAAAAGTATAATCACAGATATCTTTTTTGTTGTCATTCTGCTTAAAAAGAATGACTATTTTTCGAAGTGGAAAATTATTATTCTGCAGTTAGAGCTTTTTATTTTATTTTAATTTCCTTATTGTGTAATCTTTTTCAGAAACGATTATGACAGACTTCTTATTTTATTAAATAAGCATATTTTACAAAAGGAAATAATACATTTTTTCATGTAATGCTGTCATCATACAAAAAATAATGACTGTCTCGAAAAGTTGACAGGTAAACCCATGCCTTCCATTCAGTTTAAAAAAAAAAAAATATTATATCCCAAATGTTATAAAATGTGCCAAATGAGCTGTGGCAAACAAGAAATGATACTTTTATTATATATATTAATAAGATATTTTGATCTTAAAATAAAAGAAAATTTTTCATTTATTTTATTTTAATTCTTGCTTCTTCTATGAAGTTATTCAATCTGCGATGACATGAAAATTAAGATGGCAATATATATATGATTTTATATATATGATTTTACGAAACAATAATTTATTTTAGTGGTCCCTAGATGGCAGCATGATATAATATGTATTCTTTTATAACTTTCCTTCTGCCTCCGCCATAACTTTTTTTTTCTTTCAAAAAATCTTTTTATAAACAGTTTTAAATTAAAAGGTTAATAAACTTCATACATACAATTTATAACGCTACAAACGTTCTAAAACGCAAAAATTGAATTTCCAAAATCATTTCTTAAAAACAAGGATGCATATAGAAAAAGATGCACAGGAAATTGTCAAGTGCACAAACAGTAGAACATTATAAATAAATATAATTGTTACATTCACTTACTTATAAAAATAATTCCTGAAAAGTACCTATTCTATTAAACATTGAATGCAATAATGCATACAAGCTTTCGTTTTAGAACAACTTACAAAATTTAAGACGACTTTTTAAAATTGTCACTTGTTTTTGTCAAACATTTATGCATACAAATCATATTCCATCTTTGATTTGTACATTTAACTTACTATTTTTTTTTCACAAAAAATTTTAAAAACTTTTTAATGGGAAACAATATTTAATAACTTCTTAATAATATTCATAATTAAAAAACAGAAGTCACTACACATAAACATAGATGGAAATAAAATTTCCCAAAAATCAGACAAAGATTAAGTTAAAATATCTATATAAAAAGAAATAATTGAATACAAAAGCAGAATGCAAATAGTAAAAAGTGAATATAAAACAAATCGATAAGTTAATTGTATTATTCAAATTAACATAAAAAAACTTTTTTTTTTTAGAAATTTGTCAAAATGATAAGTGGATGATAATGATAAGTGGAATTAGCTTTCTAATAAATGTGCATATCAAATGAATTGTAATCAAGATTGGCATATAACACACATGTATATTGATAGGTTTTGCATTATATATATGCTGCAAAGGAAGTTATGGAATTATTAAAAATTATCATAAAAATTAAATTTTGTATGATTATTTTATATATTTATTATTATTATTTTTATATAGTACATCTAACCAGAAACAATTTATAAATACTTAAGAGGATATGTGTTATTTTTAAAAATAAATATTGCCATGATTTGCTGATCATGTAATTTTTTATTTATTTGAAAGAGGACATATAATTTTTTATTACGACTAAAAATTATTACGATGAAGCATGCTTTTAAAATGGGCAACAGATGATCAACTTGAATTAGATTAAGAGATAATCATACTATGCAATGCATACATAACAATTTAAACTAGTTCATGAAAAATTTTAAGAAGCAGTTAAATTACTACTGTAAGAATTTGAAGTTCATAAATTATTTGTGTTATTGTGGCAAGTCTCGTTGTCTTATAAATTGCTGCATTTTAATAGTCACAATTTTAATGTTTTCTATAACTTAATATGCGATTATGGCGATAAATCATACATAAACTCTATTAAATAGATAATTACTTTGGTTAATATATTAGTGTCTATAATGATTTCATAGAATACACTTTTCATATGCAGGATACGAATACAAATGATTTGATCGAATTCAATGATAATGATTTGAATTCAAATGATAATGATTTGTTATTTAAAGTTAAACACAAATTAAAAAGAAATTGCTTGATTTTAGTCTTCAGTGAAATAAACAGAATTAGAATTGAAAGAAAGATATACAGGGAAAATAATCAAATTTAAGTGTGTTTAAAAAAATTACAGAAAAGTTAAATAATATTTAATTATACATGTTAAATGTTATTTTAATGAAGGATTTATTTTGAAACTGGCAACTTAAATTCAGGAAAGTAAAAGAAGATACATGAAAAGTAAAATATATATATATAAAGTCAAAAGCAGTAATTTTCTTTTATACACAATAATAAGAATACACACACACACACACATATATATATATATATATGTGTGTGTGTGTGTGTGTGTGTGTAAAAGAAAATTACAGCTTTGACTTTAACTTGAATTTGCTAGATAAGCATAAATGTTTAATAAACAGGTAAAAATTAAAATATGTAATAGTTTACAAATCTACATATTCAAAAGTTTACTAACAATCAACTACTATATATATTTATATATATTCAAGTTTAACGGTTGCACAAAAATAATAACATTGAATTTCAAATGGATGGAATATTCATGTAACATACCTCTAGTTTCATGCTGTTCTCAAAAACCACTTGAGCTTTGTGAGATAATTGCGCAAAAGCTGTGCTCAAAGCAGTCATTTTTTGGCGTGCAGCATATACGATTTCTACATGATCATCATCTATGTCTCCAATAAGCATATCCAAGTCGACAAAAGATTTATCAAACTCGGATTCAAGCAAATCTAACCATTGAATACCAGTAGTTCCGATAGCCATAATTATCTATTAATAAATAATTTAAAGATAGTAGAACAGTGTAGCATCAAAACAAATATTTTTCATGCAACTATCTTAAAAAATTTATCTTGCTGGATCAGTATGAACTCAGCGATTAATTTCCCTTTACTGGTATTGACAGGTCGTCGTACTATCAACGCTCAGAAATAGTAAATAAACCACTGAGAACCGATAACGATATAGTAATCGATATTTAAATATAAGTAGTATTCAGTGGTCCATTTTAAATTCAGTAAAAGTATCATAAATGATTAAATGTATAGTATCATATTTATTTGTTTGAAATGTAGGGTTTTTTTTTTTTTTTTGTTTATGTGATGTTAAATGCAAACTTTTCGTAGAAATTTTTGCAGCTACAATATTCTTTCGAATGTCTTTGTCTTTTGGTTTTCAAGTTATTTTCTCTTAAATCTAAAATTGTGATTTTCATTAAATTAAAAATTTTATTGGTAATTTTGATCATTAATATCGTCCAAAGAAAAGCATTTCCGTGATACTCTAAATGAGCACATTTCCTGGATTTACCAGAAAAAAATAGAAACTTATGATGTTGATTAGGGGTTGATTAGTGTTAGAATCAATATGTAGGATTATTAACCAGCAGGAAAAAAAAAATAAGAGGCAAATATATCACACATAAAGGGAGGAGAGCACCAAGAAGAGAAAGATGATCATACAATATGAAAAAGTTTTGATAAAAAAAAAAATTGTAATCATCATTGTTGAATAAAGATGTCGAGTGCCTGAACGCGAAGCGTTCATCTACTCAATGGTATGTGAAGGCAGTAGGAAAGAAAAGTAATGATAAATAGATAATAGTAATCGTATGATGAGAGAAAAAAAGAAGAAAGTAAGAAAAAATGTAAATCATCGGTATGGAAACGTAACAAGAAATTTATGATCAGTAAACATGCGTTGAAGTAAAATATCTAAAAAGCGATAAGTGAGCAGGAAATTATGGTGGCTTGAGGCTTCGATTCCATTTAGAAGTAGAGAAAGGATACTTGTATTTTCCATTCAATGGCGTTAAATATAGTTTGCGCCTTGATGAGAGATTTTCGTGAGTAGCAATGGTATTGAAGAAATTTCTAGAAAGTTTAGTAATATAGTTGTCAATAGAGTCAATTTTTAAATCTTGATGAATTGTAGAGTTGCGGATAAACCAGGGTGCTCCAGTGATAATACGAAGAAGTTTGTTTTGAATAATTTGTACAGATTTATGTTAGATTGTGCAGCTAGACCCCAGATTGAGGCAGCATAGGTAAGGATAGGCCTGAGAACTTGTTTGTAGAGAAGAAGTTTGTTTGACAAAGTTAATTTAGAAAATTTATTAATGAGTGGTAGAGTGAGATAAAAATTTTTTCCAACATTTTTCTTTTGATTTTTGAATATGAGCTCGAAACGTAAGTTTATTGTCTATAATTAAGCCGAGATATTTAATACTAGTCGCCCATTCAATTTGTTGATCAAAAAGGGAGAGATTAATATATGGTTGTCTGGCGTGTCCTTTTCGGAAAATGATAGCTTGAGATTTAGAGACATTAACTGCGATGCGCCATTTAGTAAGCCAATCCTCTTAGGATATTCAGAAAATTTTGAAGAGTATTGATGACATAAAGAATAGAAGCACCTTGGGCAAGAGCAGCAGAATCGTCATCAAATAGGCAAGTGGAAATGTTAGTGCACTGATGAAAGTCATAGGTAAAGATATTGTAGAGAATAGGACTTAGCAGGCTTCCCTTGAGGTGTACCAGCACAAATACGACCGATTTTGGAGAATTCATTATGAAGTCGAACTTGAAAGGTTCTATTTTTAAGATAATTTGTAATGATAAATGTGATCCAAGTTGGAAATTGAAGTTTGATCATTTTGTAGATCAGTCCATTGTGCCACAGTCAATCGAAAGCTTTTGACATTTAGAAAGACACCTCCTGTAAAAAATTTATAGTTATATCCTTCAGTGATGATATTGGTGACACGTAGAAGTTGATGACAAGTTGAGTGATGTTGACGGAATCCAAATTGTTCTGCTGGAATTATGGAATTTTTATCGCAAAAAGAAGTAATATGTCTCACTAAGAGTTTTTCGTAAAGTTTTCCTACACAGCTAAGGAGACTGATGGGCCGATAATTTGAGGAAAATTCCTATCTTGGCCAGGTTTAGGAACATGATGATATTTGCTTTTTTCCAGATAGGAGGGAAGTAGTGATATTTAGTACAGCTGTTGTAGATTTTTGCAAGATGAGTAATGGCATTAAGGGGAGACACATTAAGGCTTTATTTGGAATGTTGTCAGGTCCAGAAGATTTCCGAATGTTGAGATTCTTGATTAAGTTAACTATGTCAGATGGAGAAAAAAATATTGTTATGATAATTTTGATGATCAGCTAGAAAGGAAGTTACTGCATCTTCAACATGCTCAATTTGAGAGTAATCGCAAGGTTCAGTGGTTTTCTTGAAAGGAGAGTTCAAGGTTTTCAGCAAAAGAGTTCGCTTTATCAGAAGATGAGAATATAAGACCTGTGGATCCAACCAGTGGAAGAACTTTGGGATATTTTTTGGTAAAATGTTTGTTAATTTTGAAGAGAGAATTATCTTCTGGGTTTAGGCCTAATAAAAATTCATTCCATCTGTCATTTTTTAATTTGTGAATCATTTGCTTTATTTCTTTTGAAGCTTGTTGACGGATTGCTTGAACGGAGGAAACCTGGTATCTTGCCATAATTTACGAATTCTGTTTCTTTCCGCAATTTTAGAGGTGATTTCAGTAGGAAGTTTTTGGTGTGGTGTACTGAGTTCTTTAGATTTGCTAGCAAGGTTGATAGCAGAAGTAACAGCAAAAGTTAAATTTATCAATTATTTTGTCAATATCTTGAATATTGAGATGACTGGATTACCAGGAATGCTTTGAAAGAGAATTTTAGTAAAATATTCCAATTGGTAGTTGTGATTATGCTATTGAGGAAGGGCGTAAATGAATTATGAGAGACTTCAACTATCACAGGGTTATGATCACTGGAAAGATCGTTGATAGAAGAAGCAGGCCCGGCGTTTAAATTTTTAAGAAGTGCGATGTCAAGAGTACTATTGCAAGGACTGTGAAGGCAGAAATATGTGGGATCATTAGGAGCAATAACATTGAATGCATTAAGATTTGTCCAATCGAAGAGAATAGAACCATTTATGTTGCTGCGTCCATTATTCCATGCAGATGCTTGGAATTGAAGTCCCCAAGTAGAAGTACTTGTTGATTGGAGTTCGCTATTGTATCAAGTTCTTGTGTGAGGAATCTACCAATTGAGGGCGATAAATGCTAACAACAGTAATTTTTAGGTTATTCTTGAGATTAATAACGATAGAAGAGTTTTCAAAGCTGGTTTTAGTAAAATGAATTTGATGATGATTAATATTTTTATGAATGCAATAGCCGTGCCTCCTCCTCTGTGGGTAAGACGATTGGAGCGATATATGATATAATTTGGAATTTTAAAGGAATCGCCTGGTCGAAGATGTGTTTCTTGGAGAGCAATTACATGAGGTTTATTTTCAGAAATAAAATTTTGTAATTCATTAATTTTTCCTTTAAGACTATTGGAGTTCCATGTCACGCATAAGATAGAATTATTGATCGATCTATTGAATGTTATTGACTGGTTGACTTTGAAGAGCATTTATTAAAACAGAAAGATTTGAAAGTACCCCAACTAATTGTTGCAGAATGAGTGGAATTGGAGGCGTTTCCGTGGAAGCCTGCAGAGTATTGGAGGAAGTAGTATGGTGAGAGGTCTGGGTAGGAAGAGTTGGAAAGTCATCTGAAGAAGGAGGAAGAGTTGGAGAAGCCTTCTGATGAGCGGGAAGAGACAATTGGTTGGAGTTCTCAGGCTTCATTTGTTGTGCTTGTTTTTTAAGTCTCTCTCCGTCCAAGAGTCGACCTTCGGGGAGGAGCAGGAGTGAAATTAGCAGGGTTTTTAGGACAACCTGAAAATTTGCAGTATGCTCTCCAGAGCAAAGGGCGCATTTGGGAGCTTCATCTGGCCTTTTGGTGCATTCTTTGGTGGCATGGGGTCCAGCACATTTGAGACATCGAGGGTCTCTTGTACAGAATTTGCTATGATGATAGAATTCTTGACATTTATAGCATTGGCTGGGTCCTGATTTTCTTCTGAGGGTTCAACTTTGACCCTAAAGTAATATAGGTCGAAAATTATTTTGTTTTGCTCATTTTTTGGTAGAACTATTAGGTACAGGGTAGATTGCCGGTACCAGCACGATTACGAAGTGGAGTGATGAATTCAGGATGAAAGTTGAGAATTTGGAGTTCCTGCATGATGACATCAATTGGGAGATCTGAAGGCAGTCCGCGAATTACAACTTTAAGTTGCTTTTCTTGGGGCAATTCAAATGTATGACTTTTAAGTTTCAGGTGATCAATTTGCTTCCGTATGGATCTGTAGTCATCAGGTGTGGTTGGAAAAACTTTTAATTTGCCTCCAGAAAGGCGTCCTTCAATCTTTGAATTTGTAATCTGGTTGAAGTTCTTAAGAATTTCAGTAGAATTTTGTATGTTGCCTATTATAATTGAGGAACATAATTTAGTAGTACGGGTGCAGGACAAGAAGAAGCAATATTCTGGTCATTAGTGAGATCTGTGTCCATACTGTTTTCGTCCAGATGTAATTTATCAACATTTTTTGAAATGTCTTCAATTTTAGCAGGAGGTATGTTGTTTGCATCACTAGGACCAAGACTTCCATCGGGGTTAAGGCAAGCAAATTTGGAAGATGATAACAGTGGGATCACTGGTATTAGGCCGTTTAGCTAAATTTTTCTTTTCCTTTTGTGTGACCTTAAGTTTTTTCTTTTTAGTAGGAGTAGTTACCGAGTTGTTTGAATCATTGAGTTTCAGCAAGATGAGACTCATTTGCTTCCTTAAGTTTTTATTGGTAATATTAGGAAGCGTAAGTTGTATAAAAAGATCTAAATTAGGTATATGAGGTTAAATTTTTAAGCAATTTTCAATGTTGTTCAGATGATCATTGAGGCTTTCGCACTCAATGAATGATGAAAAATTGTTAATGCTAATATTAAGTTGATCAATTTCTTGAATAAAGTTAAACGCTGTCGGGTTAGTATTAACGTCAATCAAATGAAGCATACTGGTTGATTGGTCAGCAGGGGAGAGAGACATGGTTGTGCTGTTTGAGGAGAGCGAAACTCCCTCGACAACAACCATAATAGAATAAAATAAACAAAACCAAATATTTAAAAAAAAAAAAAACTACTGACTAAAGAGAAAATAAATATGCACTTTACTGAGTAAAGGCAGTGAGAAACGCTCGTAGCTAAAAACCCGAACAATTCTGAGCCTACACACAGTAAAAATACAGAAGAAAAAAAAAAATTCTAGAATTTAGCTAAAAGTTCTAAAAAGAATTCTAGAATTTAGCTACTCATTTTATACAACAAAATAATAACATAGAACCAAAGAAATCAAATAGATAATAAATAGAAAGGTAATAAATAGATTAAGACAAATAAGAGGGGAAAAAATCACATACCAATGAGGTGAAACATTAGAAAACAAAACCAAATTGTAATCGATTTACTGAAAAACTGCAGTCAAATTAAACGGTTAAGTTTATGTTTGAGAATGTTCATATAGTTGCTGTGATTCTTTAAAGCCAGCAAAAGAGTCTAATATGAAGCATCTACTAACTGTTTTTAATACCTATCATATTCGAAAAGCACTAAATTTGTTTGAAGAAAAAGTTTAATTTGGGAGATTGGGGTAAAAACCACGTTCTTTGACGAAACTCTCTTCAATGTTCAGACAAAACATGCATTTAATGTGTGATGCTCAATTGTTGAACCCCGGCACTCAACTGTTGAAGTTGCTCACTTGGAACAAAAAGGTTAAAGATGCCCTAATGATGATGCTCGTGTTATGGTACTAAATAATTAGTAACAGTCACTGGAATCATTAAATCTGATCAATATATGGATAATTAATAAAACAGAATAATTTCTGATCACAAAAATATATATCCTTCTAATAACAGTATATCAACATGATCTTTCACTGTATTATATATTCATAAAAGTAAAAATTCAAGAAAAATAACCAAGTTATTGTGTAAGAAATGGCCAGGTTAATTGCCTGGTCTTAATCTTATAAAGAATCTGTGACAATTTGCAAAAATTAAATATTGAACATGTATTTTTTAACCAAAAGGTAAAAAAAAGTTACGTTATAGTTTTATGAATGAAAAAAATCAAAATTTATTCATTTTACGTTGGAGTTAAAGAAAGTATTTCAGACAAAAAAAGTTACAATAATTACCAAATTTGTATGAAATTTTAATATGCCTGTCATTTGAGAAAAGAAAACATTTTTAACATTTGACTTCTTTGTATTTCAATTAATTTTGAAATACTGTATATTAGTGTCACAATGAAAATTTGATTTGCATAAACCAATTTTTATTATTATCAATAATTATTCCTTTTTGCACAAATAATTTTAGCATGTAACATTTGGTACCGATATTTACTTTTTTTTTAAAAGAACAAAAATATTATTGAGGTAAAGAAATAAATATAAAAAGAAAAGATACCGAGAAACTTAATAAAAAAAAAAAACTATATACATAAATTAGTTAATTAGAAATGAATAAATTATTAAACTTTTATGTGTTATCATGCCTTGCTTTGTTATTTTGAATTTTCGTGCAATTATTTTAAAAACTATAACTATTTTTTTTTTTCTTATCTGAAAGTGAACATAGAAAAATTCTAAAAATAAGAACACCTTGGGTACTAAATCACAATCTAATTAGTTATTTTTATTTTCTATCTTTTAATCTTTAAAAAGTAATTGCTCTAAAATGTACATTTTCATATATTGTTGCAGCTACTTAAACTATGAACGTTGGTCAGAGGCAGATCACCAAAAATGGAACAATAAAATACTTTAAAATTTGTTTATTTTTAAAATTGCTATCTTCTAACGGGTAAAAAATTAGAATAAAGATTGAAAAAACCGAAATCTGCTCGACAAATTTCAACTTATCATGTGTGAACATTCGAGAACGAATGAATAAACTCAGGAATCTGCCAATGTTTAAAAATACAAGAGATATGTGAAGAATTGCTTGGCATACTACAAGAATGGACAAATTCAATAACCACATGAATATAGCAATGTTGAATAGATTAAGAACTTCATGAAGAAGGAATTGTTCAAGAATCTCTAAAAGAATATACAAAAAGTAAATAAATATAGTCGTAAATGAAGAATGAAATATTCTAAATTCAACAAGAAACGTTATCACATTAAATAGCCAAAAGAATATATCAAAGTTTGAAATTTTTAGTCGTAAATGAAGAATAAAGTATTCCCAATAAGGAAGTATACCCAATTCTACAAGAAACGTTGTCACATTCAATAGCCTAAAGAATATATGAAAGTTTGAGAATTCTTGGCACATCAAATTCTCCAAGAAACATTATCAGATACAATACCCAAAAGAATATATCAAAGTTTGAATATTCTAGGCATAAATGAAGAATGAAGTATTCCCAATTCTATTCCAAATACAATAAGAAGCATTATACAGTTCAATAGTCATGGGAAAATGCCAATAGTGATAAATATGAAACTTTAAAAAGAAGGAATTGATAAACGCACTATGAGTATTTATAGTCATTGGATATACCAATGTTTAAAATCCCAACCCTAAACATGAAAAGTGACTCAAAACCATACTACAAAACACTTCAAGCAAAAGCCAAATTCTCAGAAAATTCCTAAGGATTAACGTTATTCATGAATCATTTCAAGAGTTAAGGGGCCAAACTACCATTTTCCCGCCAAAATTTGCAAATTCGGAATGGAGCTTTATTTGCTTGCTGCACTTTTTGATTTGAGCCACGAACCCCTAACCAGGACAGCATCATGTCCACACGTGACAATTATTAATTAAATCAATTTTAAGTTGTTTTAATTAGAAACTAATTTTCATATGGATAGTTGTATCAATGATAGTTAAAAAGTTGGTTTTGCAAATAATTTCAAGCAAGAATATTTTTCGTTTCACGTATAATTTACTGTAAAATAAGTTAAAATTTAAATAAAAAAAAATCTTTTTAACAAGTTTTTTGAGTGCAGATTGGACAACCAGATTGTAACTGGTTGTGATTGGGTTGAGATATTTGAGGCACAGGTTGAAGAACTCACAGCTTTATTTACACAAAAGACATTCACAAACACTACATTTATACAATTAAAGACATACAATATTTAACACATTTAAAGACATATAATTATAAATTCGAGAAGGATTCCACTTCTAAGCCGAAAATCGATACTTGGCTACGCTTGGCTTGGCGCAAATATGCTTCCTCTCTGAGTGAGAGTTTGTAGGCCATCTAATAGGCAGGGTTGCGTTAAATATATTTCCTCTCGGGATGAGAGAATATAAACTAAACATTTCCCAGCGGAAGCGCAGGTTGCGCTGTTCTTCCTCTCGGATGAGATTATCGGTACCTATTGACCATTCTCCTCCCCGCCACAGAGAGCGCTCTTGCCATTGTGTAGGAGGAAACATGATTACAAGCTATATTTATTTATAATTTGGAAAACTTAAAAATATTGATGAATAACATGCACAGTGATTTTTAGTAAAATATGTATTTTTTTAATCGAATGCTTAAAAAAAATAAAAAAAAAAATCTTAATCAATAAAAATCTTTAGAAACGCATTCATACTATAAAAGATTTTTTTAATTTATAATCATGTTTTGCTTTTATTTTTTATTTTCTTCTAATTTAATTTTTCAAACTTTTTTTAATGCTTGATTATCTTTTTGTATTGTGTAACCATGCTTCCTTCTACGCACTGGCAAGAGCGCCCCCTGTGGCATTTAGGAGAAATGGTCAGTAGGCTTCGAGACTTTCATCCGAGAGGAAGTACTGCCCAACCTGCGCTTCCGTTAGGAAATGTTTAGTTTACAGTCTGTCACCCTGAGAGGGAATATATTTAACGCAATCTTGTATATAAGTTGGCCTACAGCCTCTCAGCCGAAGAGAAAGTACTACACGCATCCCGCGGGTACCTAATGTAGGGTTTTCGGCTTAGAAATGGAATCCTTCCACGAATCTTTAATTATATGTCTTTAAATGTGTTAAATATAAGGGCCTGAATGGCCGAGTGGCTAGCGCTCGGTACTACTGGTTTCGGGTTCGAGTCCCGGCGGTGCCCCGGATGTTTGTAGTGGTTCGGAATCCATTTTAAACCGTAGGTCCCGGTCTAATATGATCGTAGAGCGTTGCGGGGGCATTGTTACTCCGCGTCCGTGGCTGATCTTCAAGTTCCACGCGCCCCCGGGTAATGCAAAGTGAGTAACGTCTGTGCAACGCTTGCCTTAAGGCATTCAAGACCAAGCTGCCTAAGTGTTTGCCAGCTGCATTAGAAAAAAAAAAAATGTGTTAAATATTGAATGTCTCTAATTGTATGCGTGTGGGGTAAATTAAGCTGTGTGTTCTCAAACATGTGTTTCAAGTCTCAACCCAGCCACACCCAGTTACAATCCAGCTGCACAAACCACAACTCTGCAATTGTATTTCTTTATTTTATGTATAAATATTTTTAGTGCCTACATATTCTTAAATGCAAAAAAATTATTTGATGTAAAGTAATAATTTTAAAATTATGCAGTACTAAATAAAAAAAAAATTTTTTTTTTATTTATTTCCAATGGCAGATTATGAACAGTTACAGCCAAAAAAAAAAAAAAAAAGAACAACGAAAAATAAAAAAGAACAACGAAAAATAAAAAGTGAATACAACAAAACATGCTGAGACAGAGTTCATTAATCTAACATAATGCCAAGTTGTAGATCTTTTAGCCACTGAAAAAGTGTTACCAGGTGCACCACGGGGAGATAGATCTATATAAAAAAATTAAAAAAAATAGTAAAATTTTTAAAGTATGCAACAACAATATATTTTCCCCTCTTCATTAACTTTTGTTATTAATTACATTTTGAAAAGTCGATATTGATCAAAGGAATACTGCTATCAGTAACAAAACTGAGATTTAAATACTCAATTTAAATGACATTTAAATCTATATTCTTAAAGAGAACACATGTAAATGGAATAAAAAACATACAATTAAAATATTACATTGACGAATTACATGTTCTGAGTCTGCTAATTTCTACCAATTTTTGTGTAGAAATGCATACAAATAACAAATTTTTTTTGTTATTCTGAATTTCATATATTTAATTTAAAATTGTGATAAACATCTGAAAAAATATTACCGCTCATTTAATTAAAAAAAAAAAAAAAATGGCCTACATCTGTTAAATTTTCAATCTTTTAAGTTAAATTATTATAAAAGATGGAATGTTAAAATATTATGATACTTGGTACATATAATGTGAAAATGCCATTTGCTATTTGTAAAAGAAAAGTATGATCTTTTTATACAAGTGAAATGAATGTTTCAAATCTAACGGGTGAGCTGAAGAGTTCGTAGGGTGACACATAGACAGCGCTACTAGTATTAAATCCGTATGATTTTTAGTTAGCCCTAACCTTCAAAAGACATGTGTATAAATTTGACAGTTGTTGCACTATTAGTATGTGAGTTATAGCCTTTTTAGTGAAGCAACTTTTGTTAGTTTGAAAAAATGGATAAAAGGAATTTCGTGTGTTAATAAAGAAATGTTTTTTGGCGAAAAAAAATACTATTGAAGCCAAGGCTTGGCTTGATAAACATTATTCGTTCTTTGCACCAAGAAAATCAACCGTAGAGAAGTGATTTGCTAAATTTAAACGAGGCGAAATGAGCACCGAGAACGATGCACGCAGTGGACGTCCCAAAGAGGCTGTTACCGACGAAAACAACAAAAAAAGTCCACAAAATAATTTCTGATAACCGTAAAGTGAAGTTGATTGAGATAGCTGAGACCCTAAAGATATCAAAGGAACTTGTTGGACATATCGTGAATGAATATTTGGATATGCGAAAGCTCTGTTCAAAGTGGGTGCCGCGCGAGCTGACAATCGATCAAAAACAACGACGAATCGATGATTCTAAGTAGTGTTTGGAGTTGTTCAATCGTAATAAACCCGAATTTTTGTGTCTATATGTGACAATGGATGAAACATGACTCCATCATTTCACACCAAAGTCCAATCGACAGTCAGCCGAGTGGAATGCACGTGATGAACGCTAAAAATGCTATAACTTCACTAAAAATGCTATAACTCACATACTAATAGTGCAACAGCTGTCAAATTTATACACGTGTCTTTTGAAGGTTAGGGCTAACAAAAATTCATATGAATTTAATACTAGTAGCACCATCTATGTGTCAGTCTATGAACTTTTCAGCCCACTGTTAAACATAAAAAAATGCGCAGTTGTACAATCATTCCTGCGTACCTTGTAAACATTAATTAATCCTAAGTATGATTCATTATACACGAATTAGTCATTATAATGAAAAATAAATTAGGTTCTTTTTAAGTCTCAAAATAAAAAAATCCAGTATTAATTTTGCAAAACGAAATGACAATCTACTTTCTAGGTTTTTATGCTAAAAAATGATATATACTTACAGAAATTGAAATCGAATTATATTATTTTTTTAAATAAATGAGTGGTTTTTTTTTTTTTTTCTTTTTTTTTGTAAAATTATATTATTAATTCTGAACTATATTTCTATGAACTATATTTTTAACTATATTACGAAATATAAAAAAAATATTGTTAAGTAGTATACTTGGATTAACGCGTATAGTTTGATCACAAATTGTGTAGAAAACTGACAAGCTGAAAGTTGGACGGATTCAAGAAGAGAGGTGTGATGGGGGAGAAAGGTACTATTGGAGGGGTTTTAATTACAATAAATATTTTAATTTTTAATAAATTAACATTTATTTTTATAAATTTAAATTTAAATTTATTTAATTTAATAATAAAATAATTTAAATTTATTTAATTTAATAATAAATTAAATTAAAATTTTTTTAAATTTAATAATAAAATTAAATTAAAAAATTTTAAAATTTATTTTTGTAATAAGTTTATTTAATTTTTAATAATTTTCAGTTTAAATAAAAATAAATGTTTATTAATTTAAATTACTCAGTATCAAAAGAAAAATTAGATGAAATAAAAATTCTACAACAGCTATTAAAAATTTTTTTTTTTTTTTTTTTTTTACTATAAAAATTTCTTTACACCACATGCGTCTGATTAGCACCTCTAAAAAAGTAATCGATTCGTCTATTTCCGTCTTTAAACCGAATGTTTACCTTTCCACGCAATTGGTGTTTCAACTAGAAGTACAATTAGAACAATAAAACGAATAATAAGCTTTATTTCTTTAATTTTTATTTACTTATTTTAGATCGAGGAGAAAGGTACTATTACAGGGGTTTTAATTACAATATATACAATTTTAATTTTTAATAATTATAAATTTAAATTATACAACCAAAAAAAAAAAAACTAGATGAAAAAATTCTAAAATAGCTATTAAACCTTTTTTTTTTTCCCCCTTATAAAAATTATTTTACACCACGTGTCTGGCTATCTCCCTAACAAGTAATCGATTCGCCCAATTCCGTCTTTAAAACAGATGTTTACCTTTCCAAGTAATTGGTGGTTCAATTAGAAGTACAATTAGAACAAGAACACGAGTAATAAGCTTCTACTAATTAACACGAGTAATTAAGTATTACTATTACTTAAGTATTACTAAGTATTACTTAAGTATTACTAAGTATTACTTAAGTATTACTAAGTATTACTTAAGTATTACTATTTACTTTAATGTTTCTCTTCTTATTTTATTTTTTTATTTCAAATTCAAAATGTAGCTTTAGAAAATTACACGTTTTTTTTTCTTTTTAAATCTCCAAACGATAAATAACTCAGTTGAAATATAACTGTATTTAATTTAGTAACAATAAATAATGGATAATCACATGATGCAAAAAAAAAAAAATAATAACTTTCATTAATTAATAAATCTAAAACGTTACGCTAATTTTAGCTCTGTAACACTAATTTTACGTAAGTAAAAATGTAAGATTTTTATAAATAAAAGGAAAATATTTTTAAGTAATAAAAATAAAAATTGCTTAAAATCGAAACAGTCCTATTAACAAAAATACTCTAAAAATTGTAATTTTAATGATTTTTGAGACTTATTATTTAATTTCTTTTCGTGTCTAGACGGAAAAAAAGATAAAACAGCATTGAATGTTATCTAATCAAATTATTTTAAAAGTATCAGCATAGACTTATTCGTTCACAGGGGAAAAAAAAAGTAATCATTATCGCTTTTCTATCAAAAGAAAAATATATATTAGCGTGTTTATTATCAAATTTTGTCGATTTTGAAATCACCCCTTTGATAACCTTGTACTGTTGTTTGATCTAAAAAGGAAAAGTCCATAAGTTCGCGACACATTTAACAACCATTCTCATTCCGCTGTTCATACTTGTTTAGAAATCTTACCTTTCGAAATTAATTCTATTTAATACAAAGGATTCAATATTTCCTTTTTCCTTTTTGGACGGTCAATAGTGAATTTTTTTTTTTTTTTTTTTCTTCTACTCTGCTTTGGAGCAGATGTTCACTATGGATCGGTGGTTCTTGATTTGGTTTGTTTATGTCGCCGGTACTGCTTCGGTGTTTGAAATTGCATGTACCGTTGTACCATTTCTCGATAAATATTACAGTTTAGCGGCTAGAACTGTGTTTTGGTTTGTAGTGGCTCACTCCATTTTTGTCTTTACACGAGACAAAATTTTTAAACAGCGTGTTAAAGCCGGAAATAAAGCTGTTTTCATTACAGGTAGGTAGCATAATTATTTTAATAGCATAAAAATGAATGTTTTTGTGATTTTTTATCGAACTTACGATTTATGATTATCTCTTAAATTTATACTTATTTATTGGATTAATGATTATTTACAATTATTTATTGAATCTATAATTCTTAAGATTATTTATTGAATTTATGATTATCTATTGAATTTATGATTATTTATTGAATTTATGATTATTTATTGAAATGATTATTTATGATTATCTATTGAATTTATGATTATTATTGAATTTTTTTATTTGATAAATATTTTTATCGTATAAATAAAAAAATAATTCAAGTAAGCTTAAATAATAATACACACACATGAAAAAAAAAAGTTGCTATCAATTTTTAAAAAATTGTTTTTAAGTAATATCGTGATAAATTAATGAAATAACCCTGTTAAATTTTAAATAGTATTCTGGTTCTATATTATTCTATTTTATAACTACTCTATTATATTAAGGTTATATTAATTATATTACTGCCTCGGTATTTGAAATTGCATGTTCCGTTGTTTCCTTTCTCGATAAATATTACAGTATAGCGGCTAGAACTATATTTTGGTTTGTAGTGGCTCGATCGATTTTTGTGTTTACGAGAGACGAAATTTTTATAAAACTTGTTAATCCCCGAAATAAAGCTGTTTTTATTACAGCTAAGTAACAAAAAAAATCATTTTATTAACTTAAAAAATGATTGTTTTTTTTAAATTTAAATGCATACTTTATGATTATTTGTTAATTTTTTTTTCTATTTAATAAACATTTTTATCGTATAAATAAAAACAAATCAAGTATGGTTAAACAATAATACACGTGAAAAAAAAAAAAAGTTGCTTAAAGTAAAATCGGGATAAATTAATGAAATAACCTGTTAAATTTTAAATAGTATTCTGGTACTATATTATTCTCTATTATATTAATTAAAGTAATTATTAAAATTCATTTAAGAAAAGGTTAAAAAAAAAATCGTTATAGAAGGATAAACCTAAACACTGGTTTGTCGCTCTCCGATCATTTTGGGTTAAATAGACCCTGATCTATAATTTAACGTGGATTATGGACCACTAACAAACAACCATGCTACCGTCAAGATTCGAACCTGAAGCCTGTGGTACCAAGGGCCAGAGCCCCTAGCCAATTGGCTATCAGACCGTAAGCTATAAAAGAAAATTAATGAAATTTAATTAATATTTTCAGTAATCGTATCAGAAGTTTGCAGAATTCTATTGAAATGAGTAATACTTTGATTTTTAATGTTCTTTTCGTATATTGGATGCTTCGTATTCTTTTCATGTATACCAAGAATGTACGCGGACAATTCATACTTTCAAATAGGATTTATAGGAGTAACTGCCACATATTTTCATATCTTGCTGCTAAATTCAAGAAATCTTCCACCACTAACTGTCGATGTTATACTCTTATACGTGTCTCTATTCACTGAATTGGATTAAGCATGACAAACTAATTAAATAAAATTCTTTGTTCTTCAAAATGGTTTATTGAAATACACTTTGTGTATAATTAAAGACAATAGGTCTTATATATTGTCTTAGAATAGATTACTTCTATCAGAATAGTGCATTTGTCAATCAATGTAATAAGTGAATTATATTTTCTTGCAGGATGCGACTCAGGATTCGGAAACCAGCTTGCAAAGCAGCTGGATTCGAAGGGGTTTCGCGTGTTCGCCGGCTGCTTGTTTTCATACAACGGGGGTGCTGCTGAGTTGAAGAGGTCATGTTCGTCCAGACTCCACATTGTGCACCTCGATGTCACGAAGGATGAAAGCGTGCAGAAGGCCAAAGAGTTCGTAAAGAATAACCTTGCAGGCTGTGGTGAGTCATTTCTGGCTACTGTAGCATTTTTTTCTCACGGGTAGAGTTTTGGCATTTCATTTCCAGGAGAGAGGAACATATGTTATTTGACAAATACACAATACCAACCATCACTCAAATTTGACAGCAGACAATATTGTGGATATTTATACCACATTCTATTAGTGTTTTATACTAAGAGAAAATACTCGAAGAGGAAAAAGTTCTTGAATCTTATTAACTAATTAACTTCAAACGATAAACTGATATAAACAACATTTAACTTTGTTTGATTTGACTATTTGTGTGAACTGATTAGCTAATTTTAGCTTATTAATTTTAAAAGGCTTCTTAAAGGCAGTTTTCTTTTTCCAACCTCATTTACAAAACTGCTAAGAAGCTAAACTCATTAAATGCAGTTATAGGGAATAATGGTTACATATATTATTTAAAAAATGCACTTGCATTTTTACATACACGTGCATACACGTTTTTGAATTTAAATAAGGAAGGATATCAAATGGAGTTAAGAAGGATTTGAAGTGTATTCTTGCTACCGTCAACTTTTGATGGATCGCCATTTAGAATCATGATGATATACTGAAAAATTGGTTCTTTTTAGTTTGTAATATGTTGATAAGTTCATTAATATTGTTTGCTTTAGAAATTAAATTGATCTATTTGTACTATCCAAGAATACAACTTTATCTGAATACAATTTTTACTAACTTCTGCACTTTCTTATAGGGAATGTCATAAAAAAAAAACTGTCTGGGATGAAATTAAACTTTAGGACCAGTTATGGAGTGATATTTTCCATGTAATGTTTAGAAAACGTACTCTATTAATCATAGAATTTAGGGCTATATATAAAAAAAACTTTAGGACTATATATAAAAAAAAAACTCAGAAGAATCTTTGTTAGAAAAACATTAAGCAATTTTTGATTGCCATTGTATTTTTAAAATTTCTACAAAATTTGCCCAGTTTTGCCTGTTGAACGTTTTTTTTATAAGAAGATAAATTTGTTTTTTATACGCACACCTGAGACTTCTTGTTCTGTTTATGATTAACATACATCAGGCGAAGATGATGTCTTCTAGAAAGACTTAGAGAAGTAGATTACGACTGCTTTGATATGAGCACGATTTTCTGAAAAATTTAATTGAAGACATTTAAAAAAAATTGATTCAAGTAACCTACAATAGTTTCACCACGTTTTTCTGGCTGTGATTTTCTCATGAGATTCGCATTTGTAGGTAAAGTTATACTTTTACTCATCCTCCGTCCCTATTTACAGGGATAATATCCGATTCCCTTCTTATGAAGTATGTAAAAGTCTGTTCAAATTTAAAAATCACAAAACATGCCTTACAATAGAGTTAAAATATAAAATTAATATTCATTAAGTGGGGTCTGATGGCCGAGTGGCTAGCGCTGTGGAGCTCGGTACCACAGGTATCGGGTTCAAATCCCGGCGGTGCTCATGGGTGTTTGTAGTGGTTCGAATCCACTTTAAACCGTAGGTCCCGATCCTAATAGGATCGTAGAGCGTTGCGGGAGTGCGTCCCGTGGCTTATCTTCAAGTTACACGCGCCCCTGTGTAGTGCAAAAGTGAGTAACGTCGGTGCAGCCCTTATGGCATAAAAGATCACGGTCTATTTGTCAGCTGCATTAGAAAAAAATTCATTAAGTACGCAGTCGACTAGATCAGGGATCCTCATTTCAATAATTATGACAAGCACATCCACGCACTTTATTATAATGTGCCCATAATTAAATTACTACTCTATCTATTAGATTTGTGGGCTGTTGTAAACAATGCTGGCGTCTTAAAGGGATTCACAGTGGAATTTTCCAAGATGTCCGACTACCAAGATACTCTGGAGGTGAACACTTTGGGACAAGTGAGAGTGACAAACGCCTTTTGCCCCTGCTCAGAGAGTGCAGGGGAAGGATCGTCAACGTCAACAGCCTCGCAGGTAAACTGATAGAAAGTAATTCAGAAACAATCTTTATAACTAATTAGTAATAAATGATATTCATATTATTATTATTATTATGTTTGTTTACTGGGAATAGATCTAAGCATTTTATGATATTCAAAGTATTGTATTGTTGTTGTTGTCGTCGCATCCCTCATGGAAGGAAAGAGGGAGCAGCTTCTGTTCTGATGGAGCACCCGTAGGTAGAAGTCTGACTTCTGCTCCATGACGCTCTTACAGTCATAGGAGACCGGGATCTACGGCTTAAAGTGGATTCCGAACCACTACAAACATCCATGGCACCGCCGGCACTCGAACCCGAAACCTCTGGCACCGAGCGCCAGACACTCGGCCATTCAGGCCTCAAGTATTGTATTCAAATGCTAATATAACATATTAGCAAATATGATCCGACTGTAATATATGAGAAGAGTTATAGCATTTCGTTCATAGGTGAGAGGAATGTCTGTTCTTTAACAAGTGCATAATAACAACCTATCAGTCAAATTTGACAACACATGAGAAGTGTTGTGGATATTTATATTACAAGCAATTAGTGTTTTGTACTAATGAGAACAACTTGTCACTCAAATCGGATATCAAATATTCATGGATAATGAGATCTCATGAAATTAGAGATTGCGTGTTCAAATTTCACAAGTCGAGACAATTACAGATGGAATATAGACTACACCATGTTGCTGCAAACTATGAGACTATGAGCTGAAAAAGTGTGTACTCCAATGAGAAGTGAGGGAAGCTTGGAGGATTTTCTTAAAGAGAAGGTTTTGGAGAAGAAAAAGAGAGTTCTACGACGAGTCGACAAGAAGTGTTTTTTTCTTCTTTTCTGAAAGTGACTGAACAATCCGGAATTTCCGCCTGTTTACAAAGTGAGCCCCTTGTGATTTCGTGTATCACGCCGTGTGATAATTAAGGTCTGCCGTAGACTGGTTAGACTAGATTTGTTTTAGATTAGAGAACTCTGAAAATCTCAGTTCTTGGAGTGAACTGCACTTGTGTATCTAATTTATATCTTTAATTTTCATTTCATTGCAAATAGGATTATGAATATAGCTTGTAAATTAAACTTAAAATGTTCCGATGAACTTGAAAATGACCCTCTTCTTGAAGTCGTTATAGGTCTAGTATATGCCAAAATGTTATAGCATAAAGTCTAAATCGTAATAACGCATTGTCTTTCTTCAAAACGACGTGAAAACCTCCTGAGCATTATAATGCGAATATTCAGCCACAATTCTAAATAATTCGTCATTAAAAGGTGTTTACATTTAAAGGTTTTTTATAATATTTGAGCATATTCATAGTCTTTTCATTAATAGTTAATAAGACTTCTTCACGAAGGGGGAGCTTAATAATCTTTATTAATAGGAATAAGTTAAGATGTTATAGAATTCTTCATGATAGGACATATGTGAATCATTTAACTTTCCTAATGTATCTAAATATGAATGTGAAAAAAATCTTTTTTGTTTTAGCAAATATTTGTTCTTTTCATTCCCTATGAATATTAAGTTTTTAGATAAATAACTACTTTACACGCACCTTATTTTATGCAGCATTTCGGCTTATATACGAGTTTTGAACTTGGAGTAAATATTTTGAAAGAAAATCTCCTTCACGGCTTATACACTGTAACGTCTCGACCTATATTAGACCTATAACGGCTTCAAGAAGAGCGTCATTTTCAAGTTCATGTGCCAACACTTTAATTTTTTATTTACAAGCCCTATATATATATATATATATATATTATATAAGCAATTACTCTGGATTATTATATGAAGGAATAAAGAATAAAAATAAAATTTGATCACAAGTGAACGATTAGATCACAACTACAGTTCGCTCCTAAGTCAGAGATTTTTCAGAATTCTTGAGTCTACGTCGAATCTAATTGCCTGGTCTGAGGCAGACCTTAATCATCACACGGCGTCATACACGAAATACAAGGGGTACCCTTTGGAAAAAACAGACGGAATCTCCTTACAATTCAGTTACTTCAGAGAAAAGGAATACAACACTTCTGGTCGACTCGTCGCAAAATTTTCCCTTCACCAAAAGAAAAAAAAAAAAAAAAAAAAAAATCCTCCTTTTAATACAGTTCGTCAAGAGGGGGTTGGGGGCCGGCTTCCCTCACTTCTCATTTCTCAGCTCGTGGTCTATTACCAATTACGATGGAACAATATATGGTATAGTTCATATTCAATCTGTAGTTGTTTCGACCTGTGAAGATCGAACAGACATTCACTAATTTCCTGAGTTTCATTATACATGATACCGAATATCTGCTGTCCAATTTGAGTGACAAGTTGTTTTCATTAGTACAAAACACTAATTGCATGCAATATAAATATCCACTGCTTGTCTGCTGTCAAATTTGAGTGATGAGTTGCTATTATGTACTTGTTAAAGAATATACATTCCTTTCTCCTAGAATGAAATGTCAAAAATTCTTCCCATGAGAAGAAAAAAAAAAAAAAAAAATGCTACAACATGATGCTACTAATGCTGATTTTCGGAAATATACTATATTTAAAACCTTTTAATTGCATACATTGCATACGTAAACCTCATTACATACCTAACATTACTAGAAACATATTGTTAAAATTTCAGTAGATTACGAAAATTATTATAATAGAAATGACTTTATCTGTACAAACAAACCCAAAACTGCTTTCGAAAACTAATATACTGATTTAATTTAATATATTGATATACTGATTTTATCTAATCTAATATACTGATTTTACTAATTTTTTATTGTTTTATATTTAAAATAAAAACAATAAAAAAAATTTGTCAATATTTTTCCCCGAATTCGTGAAATTATTTTAAAGTGGTCCTTTACCTTGAAAGTATTCATTAAAGTATATTACCTTATTACCTAAAAAGGATTTCCTTAAAGTTATATAGCTCTTTTATTGTCCGAAACTTAATAATAAATTGAATGAAGAGGAAATCTACAATTTCTTGAAGGTTTTCTTAAACATTTACTCGTATAGCGATAAAGATCAAGCAAATCTGATAACAAGATAACAAAATAAAAATAGAAAAATCAAATGTAATAGTAATGGATTATTTTCTCTTGCGTTTAGCCGAAATAAATAAACAAATTCATAAAAATTCAGGAATGACATTAGAGGTTGCATTTAAATGAGGGCTTAATATTTTTTATTAGTATTCTTTAATTAGTTTGTGACAGAAATATATACGAAAACTGCGCTCTAACTAATCTTTCCAATTACGAATACTTACCGATTGAGTTCAATAATTTTTGTTTTCACATTTCAAGTATACGAATCAATTTTAAGTATCTCGCTGAATACTAGAATTTTCTTTTTTAATTCAGCCATATATCACTTCTTAAACTTGCTTGATTTACAGTATGGCCAAACATTACTTAAATAGAGGAACACTTAAACTTCAAATCACTTTCAGCGGTCTGATGGCCAATTGGCTAGCGCTCTGGCCTTTGGTACCATAGAGGGCCTGAATGGCCGAGTGGCTGGCGCTCTGGCGCTTGGTACCACAGGTCTCGGGTTCGAGTCCCGGCGGTGCCATGGATGTTTGTAGTGGTTCGGAATCCACTTTAAACTGTAGGTCCCGGTCTGTTTAGCCTAAAGTGTGCACAAGATGACCGTAGAGCAACAAACCAAACCAAACCATTGGTACCATAGGCTTCAGGTCCGAATTCTGGCGGTGGCATGGATATTTGTTAGTGGTTCGGAATCCATGTTAACTGTAGGTCTTGGTCTAATTAGCCTAAAGTGTGCACAAAATGACCGTAGAGCGACAAATAAAACCAAACCATTGGTACCCTAGGCTTCAGGTTCGAATCCTGGCGGTGGCATGGATATTTGTTAGTGGTTCGGAATCCACTTTAAACTGTAGGTCCCGGTCTGTTTAGCCTAAAAGTGTGCACAAGATGACCGTAGAGCGACAAACCAAACCATTGGTACCATAAGCTTCAGGTCCAAATGCTGGTGGTGGCATGGATATTTGTGAGAGGTTCGGAATCCATGTTAAACTGTAGATCCCGGTCTAATGAGGCCAAAGTGTGCACAAAATGACCGTAGAGCGTCAAACCAAATCAATCAAGTCGCTTTTAACGCACGGGAACGACAAAGAATTGAAATGTTTACAATCCATGATAAATTCAGAGAATATCTCTTGGGAATTAATTGCTTTTCACGAAGAATTACGAATCATACTATTCTACGAGATAAGTGGCACTTGAAAGAATTGTTTATGATCCCAGCCTTGAAAAAAGACATAGTAAACAATTTTTTTAGTTGGATAATGATAGGCCTTGTGTTGCACTTATGTTTACCGCCTAACAGGCAAACTTTTATAAAAGATATTGACTTCTGAGTTTGGTTTGTCGCTCTGCAGTCATTTTGTGCACACGAGGGCTAAACAGACCAGGACCTACAGCTTAAAGTGGATTACTACTACTTCTACTACTACATCTCATCACATCATCGTGCCTAGAGCTGAGTTGCCCCTTTACAGATAGGGAATGATGTGAGTGAGAAGTCTGATTGGGCTCTGTGACCTTGTATTGTCATATGACGCTCTACCAGGACCTACGGCTTAAAGTGCGTTCGAACCACTACAAACATCCATGGTACCAATGGAATTCGAATCCGACACCTGTGGTAACAAAGGGGCAGAGTGCTAGCCAATTAGCCCTCAGGCTGCTGCCTTGTGGGAGGCAATAGCTTTAAAGAGAGGGTGTGTCCAGTGTGTGATCAAATGTGGATGAAAGCAAAATATGGGTAATAATGAATGTGGCAGTTACTCTTTAAAGAGTAAGTGCCCACATTTGTGTGTCGTGTAGAGGAAATTCGTTAGATAGCCGTTACCACAATCGTCATACTTGCTTCTAACAGCAATGGCGACCTGATGGCTCTGGGTCTAGTGCTCTGGCCTTTGGTACCACAGCCGTCAGGTTCAAATCCTGGCGGTGGCTTGGATGTTTTGTTAGTGGTTCGGAACCCACGTTAAACTGTAGGTCTCGGTGTAATTAGCCTAAAGTGGACACAAAATTACAGTAGAACGACAAGAGAAACCGGTTCTTTCTTCCGCGTAGTACAGACGTGTTTTTTTTTTTTTTTTTTCCCCGTTCCTCGTTTCTCCATTCGTATTATGATTTTTGTCTTGTAATTCTAGATTTTAAAAATTTTTACAGAGTTGAAGACGACCAGGGAAAGTCTTCCCTCCCAGAATATATTTTATTTGATTAGTGATACTTTTTATTATGCATTGTTTTTGAGTCTGAATTTATTCCTTTGTAAAATCTTTTTTTGCTTTTTTTTATTTAGTTTTGAGCTTTTTTCAACAATTATTATCTTTTTTTCTCTAACAATTTTGAGCGTGCCTTTTGGACTCTTGGTTTATCTTTTATTGTCTTGCCTTCTAAGGATTTTCCATCCCCATTTTATTTTTAGATTTTTAAATTTTCTTTTTCTTTTTCCCTCCTGTTCAATTGTTTTTAACTACATCTTCTTTTTTTTTTAATTTTTTTGTCCAGTTCCGTAGTATTTTTTTTTATTTTTAATTTTTATTTTTAACTCTTTTTAGAAATTCCCTGCAACAAGATTCTTACTTTTTATTTTGTTGGTCAATTTCTTCTCACAAAAATTCTTCTTAATTTTTGTTTATCTCTTGAAATATTCTAATTCTTCCTTTGTTGCTTTAGATATTTCCCTCTGTTTGTCAGAAATTTTTTTTTGTTTATTGAATTGTTTGGTCTAACTTTCCCTCCTATGAATTGGTCTACACTTTTAGGATAGTCTTTTGCTTTTCAGATCATTCCATTGGCTCTCACCGTTCAGCATAACCCTTTCGTGTACTGTATACTTTTATGTTTACGTTTTCAATAGTAATATGGCATCGACAACTGGTCCCTAATTGTACCGAATTTAAAACTAAACTTTTAACTTCTTTTATTTTGTGTTTTTACTTTTATATCATTAGTATTTTTGTAATTTTTTTTTTTTTTTTTTTTTGAGTATCACTTCAATTTGAATTTTTAGAAACTTTATCTTCTATTTATCTACTAACATTAAAAAGCAGCCTTTAGAATCCCAAGCATATTTATAAATTAAGATGAGGAGGTTTAAGGGGTATTTCCCCCTGTTGGTACTCCGTAAACGGTACTCCAGTTGCCAGATAGTCAGCCATTTTGTCTAACATTCCACACGCTAGTCTTTTTGTATTTTCATTTGAAGAGTAGAAATATTACCCCCACCCATTTTACTTTTCGTTTGACCTTGGCAACCAGGCAGACTGTGTGTTGGCTTTTTCCTTTCTCTCGCCCCCTCTTTGAAGCCACACTCAGGTGACCTTTAACTCCTGTCACTCCTCAAGGCGCCCTCCCCACTCTTGACAATTTGGAAGTTCTTGCTTTTGCTGGACTTCTTTTTCATTCGCTTCTTGGGGAGTTACGAACAAATAGGGAGGGAATACTGAGTTCCTTGGTGGTTTTAAGAACCACAATACCTCCACATCTTAAAATCGTTAAAAATTTTACACTAATGAATTTGCTTAAAAAATAGAGCAGTGGCACTGATTTATTTTTGCGATGGTAGCGAGAACCGTTCGTCTTCTTTCTGTTTTATTTATTCATTATTTTTACACTTTTAATTGTGAATAATCTGAGAAGTGAAAATCACGAGCAAGCTTATCGTACTATGGAAAAGGAGGACATCAATAATCTACCGCCATCAGAAATTATCACTGAAATTAGAAATCTACTGAATGAGAAAACAGGCTCTCGCTTCATTTTAAATTCTGGTCTTAGATCGTATGGTGATGGGCCTGAATGGCCGAGTATCTAGCGCTCTGGAGCTCGGTGCCACAGGTTTCGGGTTTGAGTCCCGGCGGTGCCCTGGATGTTTGTAGTGGTTCGGAATCCCCTTTAAGCCGTAGGTCCCGGTCTCCTATAACTGCAAAGAGCATTACGGAGCAGAAGTCAGACTTCTACCTGCGGTGCTCCATCAGAACAGAAGCTGCACCCTCTCCCCTCCTTCCATGAGGGAAACGACAACAACAACATCGTATGGTGATAAACTATTGAGAATACTTGAACTTTACGTTAAAGAATTCCCGACAAATACTCCTGCTGCCTTAGATAATTCTCCTATTGAAACAAATTCTTCCCTCACGTTTGCAGAAACTTTAAAAAGTCCACCCAAGATTTTGCATACAGTACTCCTGTACCCTTCTCAGTCTACTGCAGATTCATTCTGCACTGAAAAGGAAACATCATTGAGGAAATGTCGAAAAATCTTTGAATCCTTCGAGAGAAAAAAATTAATTCAATCAGAAATTTACGAAACAATTGCCTCGCCGTGGTTGCGCAGAGGAACAAGACGTAGAAAAACTTTTGAATTCAATAGGTAACTTAGAATTACTCAAAGAAAAGATTAGTCATCATAAGCTCCATCGAAGATCACCCAAATTAACCATTTACAATATTCCTAAGCAACTCCCATATCTTGAACTCCAGGAAGCCCAAGAAATCGCTTTCTTTCAAAATTTTCTTCAAAATCAAAGGAAGAAAACAAGATTGAAACAAGACTGTGTATTATGTAAGGTAATTAGCTTTATAAAATAATCTTTGCTTATGTATATACTTAAGGTAACATAGCCGTACTATGTTTGCATATTTAAGTGATTTGTTTTACAAAACAATTTATACTTATGTATGCAACAAAGGAAATTTTGTATTATAATGTATATAATTTAAGTGGGTGCATGAGCGTATTTCTAGGGCACACTAAATTTGAAGCAGTTCGTTTTCTATTTCATTTAGACTTCAAATTGCACAATCAAATATTTTTATGTGAATACCATTTTTCTAGTTATATACCTGGCATATTATTTCTTATGTAATATCTCCTTTTTTTTATTATCCTTGTCCATAATTTTTGCAGAAACTGCTTCTACCGTCTAGTTATTATTAGCTATTACTGTTTTTCTAATTTATATAATAACTGATTTGATTATTATTCCTCCAGCTCTCTGTTTTGTATAATCTCCTATGAAGTGCTTATTGTATTACATTGCTTTAAAAAATTTTTTTCCCTCTAATATGTTACCTAACGTCTTTATATATTTTCATATTTTATCCTTTTTAATTTTTTAAAAATTTTTGATATTTAGTTTTGTTCTTGTATGAATTTTCCCCATTGTTCAGCTTCTGTACCTCCGAAAGTGAATTATGAAAAATCTTTCCGCCCCCATCTATCGTCCATTCTTCTCACCCACATCATTCCCAAACTGTATAGGGGCAACTCAGCTCTAGGCACAGTGATGTGGTGTGATGTAGTAGTAGTAGAACGACAAACCAAACCAAATCTGACAGCAATGGCCAGTGGACTTGAACCTGAGCCAACCTGCATCTTAATTGCCCATGTTGACAAAACTGAATACATCGAGTTAACGATTTTGAAATATAGATAATAATTGAGATTATTAATGAATTGAAATAAAACTCTTTATATTTCCATAATAGTATCATGTATTTAATAACGATTCTTTAATCATGAGATTATTAATGAATTGAAATAAAACTCTTTATATTTCCATAATAGTATCATGTATTTAATAACGATTCTTTAATCCCCCCCTTCACCAGGGAGAGCCTGTAGCCCCCACCTGGCAGCCTACACAATGAGCAAGCATGCTTCCGTTGCTTTCACAGAGTGCCTCAGGAGAGAGATGGAATCCTGGGGCGTCAAGGTCGTATCCGTAGAGCCGGAATTTTCAAGTAAGTCATCACAGAAGTTTTTTTTTTTTTTTTGTATAAAACTACAAAAACTGCAATAAAAAAGCATTTGCAATATACGAATATTGCATTTGAATTTGCTATATACAAATATTGCGTATTTGCATATTGCAATACGTATATAACATTTGAATATATTCGTATATAGCATTTGCAATATACGAATATATAAATAATATTCAATATTTCCCATTTAACTGCTATTCAACTTATTTAGTCAGAATTTTAGCGAGAAAAATAAGAAAGAAATATTAGTTCATTTAGAGCTTCAAACGAACCAAAGCATTTAAAAGAAATGAATTTATTTCATTACAGTAGATCAGGGGTGGCCAACCCGCTGCCCTCCTTGAATATTTTACCGGCCCGCGAAATTTATCACAATTTTAAAAAATATATTCATTTTATAATGGCCAAAGTAGTGAAACTCAATGCAAGCAAAAAAAGTACATTATGTGGGCATCCATATATTCAAAAGTTAACTGTCAAAATTATGGGAAAAATTCAACTTTGATTTTAGAATAATATTCTTGCGAATATATGGCAAATATTGCCTGTTTTATTTATGAGTTTACAATTATGAGTTCGCAGAATAATTAAATTATATTATGCGAATTCAAGAGGAACACGCATCTTGGTACATCTAATATAACAGGTTTTATGTTTCACTTTAAGTGACCTCATTGACGCAGTGACCATCCCTAGATATTTGAGAAATGTGGCACAAAAGGTTGTTAGTGCTTTCGGTTCAACTTACACCAGTGTATCGTTTTTCGAAAATTAAACTGAGCAAACACGAAACACGCTCAAACATAACGGGCGCTAACCTGCAACACCCATTACGATGTGCAAATACCCAAATTGAGATCGATTTGCAAAAGCTAAGGGAAAGAGTGGAGAAACACATATCGCACTAGTAAAATAAATATTTTTTAATGATTTAATTTTTTTTTTATTTCATTTAGATTTGTATATTTTTTATATTTCATTTTTTGTGTTATATATTTCTTTACAATGTACGTTTAGTATCCTTATTATTATGTTATCTATGTTTACATGTAAGAATAACAGTAAACACAAAAAATAATAATTCGTTATGTTTCCATTTTCCCTCCGAAAAATGTCTATAGCGGGTTGAAATCTAATGTGGGAATATATAATTTTATATGCGGCCCGCAGAGTTATGATGCGTTTCCAAAGTGGCCCGCAAGATCATTTGGATTGGCAACCCTGGGTATACCCTGTTTATTCAGATGCCCCCACTAGTCCAATGCACCTGTTACGTGACATGGCGATGAGTCAATCTTTCATGTTAAAACTTCAATTAACTCTATCTCTCACATTGCACTATATGCCATCTCTTATTTTGACCTCAGAGCATTAATTGTCTCAAACTTTTTACTGCTCAACAATCTTTTATTAAAATTAATATTTCGCAATCTGGCATGTTTAACCAACCGTAGAATATTAATTGAACTATATGTTCACCTGAAATATGTGCTTTCGTTTATTGAAAGTTTATCAGTAAATTCATGGACATAATAGAGAGTTTTTGCATACCGTATTTTGGACGTCCGTTAGTTTTGAGTGTTTGAGTCTGAAAGTGTGTTTGTCACCGAGTCACCTGTCTTGCTAAGCAGCTTGACTGATTTTGATGAAATTTTTGTGTGTGTTTGACAAAACATGGAGTAAACATAGGTTTTTATGCTATGGCCTTATAAATCACCACCAGATGGTGCTTTAGTATATCAACTTCTATACCTTTCAACCAATTGCTATGAAAATTGGTAATAATATGTATTCGAGTATGGAAAATAGGTTCGAGCTATCCACTTTCTTGTTACCCACCAGAGGGTGCTGCAGCATTTCATCTTATATACCGTTCAACCGATATCCATGAAAATTAGTATGCTTATATATTGAAACATGGAAAATAGATTCTCGATATGTAATTTTCTACAATGCAATGTATGTCGAGTTGTGCTCGTATGTATATATATATATATATAATAAATGGGTTATATGCTCGTCCTTTCACTTCTGTTTTGATATCCTTCTTGGGAAAGGTCCTCTCTATCCTACAAAACTGAATCCGAAATCGAACTGATTATTTATGGACATTGTATTTATTTTAACTAATTGGTCAGATATCTATAAATATCATGGAAATTGAAAAATAATAATTCCAATCAGCTTCTAGTATTTTGAACGTAAATTTGAATTTTGTTAATAATAATAATAATTCAATTTAAAATAATAATTATAACAAATAATAATAATTTTGTTTAATATATTTATGCATAATTTATAAATATATTCACAAAGATGTTTTTATAATGTTATGCAATGTACATATATGCATGTATATATTTTGCATTTTTGCCTTAGTTTTTATTAAAATTCAATGTAGTACAATGTATTGTATATTTTTATTGATTCTTTGTAGTCTACACACTCAATCTGACAGGTGTCCTGATACATAGATGTCAGACTACAGAGAGTCCACAGTATACACACACACACACACACACACACACACAAATAAATAAATAAATATATATATATATATATATTTCTATTATATAACATTATAATTTCATGGAGCTCAATCAATATGTACAATAAATCACATTTTGACAATATATTTATGCATCTTCTTTCTTCATCGGCCCAACATCCCCATGGTGGGCCAAGACCATCTGCCTACTGGTAGATTTCGAGACAGGTTCGATTTGGTTAGCCGCTCTACGGTTATTTTTGCACATTTAGGGCTAATTATACCGGAACTTATAGTTTAACGTGTATTTCGAACCACTAACAAGCATTCATGGCACCGCCAGAATTCGAACATGAAACCTGTGGTATCAAAGACCAGAGCCCAACCAATTGACCATCAGGTCGCCTTTCGAGACAGAAGATGTTATCTTTTTACAGGATAGGGTTCTCAGCCTTACGTCCAACTATTTGTAGTCATATTAAATCGAGATCTACCTTTAAAGTGGATTCTAAACCACTTCAAACATGCATTGCCTCCCTGGGGCTCGAACCCCTAACGAACATATAACCCCCATATATATATATATATATATATATATCATATGTCAATATGTCACACAAAACTCCATCCAAATATCATCATTTCAGATACTGTATGATCCAAAAGTCAATATGCTCATGAATTTACTAATAAACTCTTAATAAATGAAAGCACATGCTAGTACTTCAGGTGAACATATAATTCAATTAATGATCTACAGATTTCTCCTTATGACAGACCCACAGCATTATTTTTAATTCCCTAATAAGTATATATTAAAGTCTCCATTCCGCCTTATGCTATTCTTGTTTGAGAAAATGTGTTTTATCGTTTAACATTAATTGAAACTTCATCTTATATTATGGTCCTTACTGAATTCAAAACGAAATTAAATGTGAGAAAAACAACAACAACTAAGATGACGATACGAAATTTGTTGAAGGTATTTCGAGAAACTGTTGCTGTAATGGACAATCGTAGGCCTAAAATGGAAGAAAGGATCACAAAAAGTATTAGGAAAGAAATCTTGCATCACCAAATTATTTTTGTTATTATTTCATGTATGCGTAAATAACCCTCACAATATTCAGAAACTTTTGTATTATATTAATCTTGAATGTAAAACCATTCCGAAAGACATGCTGCATCGTGTTTCTATTTTCGTGTCTTCGCATTATTTCATACAAACAAGAGTACGGTTCCCACTTTAACTTTTCATTATGATTCCATCTTGCAAAATATGAAACTAACCATGCTGAACTGTAATTTCAAGCCTGTGCTATCATTTTTGTATAGACTTGTGGACCCTACTATTGTTGTTGTTCTAATGCAGATGGCAATACAGATACAGTTAATCTTTATGCCATAAGCATGGACTGCACCGCTGTTTACTCATTTAGAACTACCCAGGGGGCAAGTATAACTTGAAGACATGCTACAGCTTGAGTAACACTACCCGTCACAACGCTCTACTATCATAGTAGACCGGGACCTACGGTTTTAAAGCGGATTCCGAACCATTGCAAACATCCCTGACACCTGCGGGAGTCTGACCCGAGGTACCGAACACCAGAGCTCTAGTCACTCTGCCATCAGGCTTCTAGATTCTACTGTAGAATCCTTCAAATGGATACTGACATTACATGCGTGGCATTGCTTTCCATAATTTAAATTGTCACTTTTTTCCAGAACTCCGATGACCAACAGAGAAAACATGATAAAATGCATCGATTTCACTTGCAAAGATGTGGGTGATGGAATCAAATACGAATACGGGGAACTCTACATGGAACGAGTGAAAACCATGATCGCCGAGATCTTCGCGATGTCTCCTTCAAACACGCATCTTGTTACTGATGCCATAGAGGCAGCGGTAAGCATGCAGCATCCCTGCAGCGTGTACAGACCAACCGGCAGCAAGATTCGACATTTTTTGCGGTTCTGCAGTGAATATCTACCGAGCCATTTTGTAGATGTTGGCTTGAAAATTATACAAATTCTTTTTCGAGTTCCTACACCTAAAGCAGCCAGAAAATCATAGTAAAAGAAGACACTTATGTGATGTTCAGTAATTAGTTTTGGCGATAGTTATTTAACAAAACCAGTATTATAAACAATAGCATTTTGACTATCATACTTAGAAAATACTTTAACAATCAGTTTAGAAATAGTTGATTTTATAAAGATAATTTATTCATTAAGATTAAACCTGGGTGTTAAAAATAACAAATATTCAGAAATCAAATAATCACTTACTGATTAAATAACTTAGGGCAATTCTCCAGGCTAGTGTTGAGTGTAATTCTAAGCATTTGGCCAAATCGCAAAATAAAGACCATTTTGATTTGGTGACTTTTTTTAGCGATAAATCGCCAAACATTTTGTATCTTATGTTGTCTTTTAGACTAATTTTGAACAACAAAAAATTACTTTTATTTAAACATTCAACCAACAATTGAGTTATTGATGAGTTTAAAAAAAATCACTAGTTGCCATTCAAATATTAATATTGCTTTAAAATTAACCATGGTTCAAACCAAATGTTTCAAAATGATTACAATTAAATTAATATTGTTCAATTAAAGGATAGAGTATTTACAATAAATAATAACTATACAATTTGAATATAGATCAAAGAATCAAAACCTTTTATAGGCTAATCTTAACTCATATCAAGTATTTCTATTTTAATATTATGCAACAATTATGGACCTCGATCATTAAAAAAACCCATTTGAATTCATATTTAAAATTTATCATTGAAAGTTACATCAAGTATTTGTATTGCATATTTTCTCGTACAGTTAATTTTAGCTTATATATTTTTGTTCATTTCATTTCATTGTACGATATTTTAATAGAGTTATGTTTTTAATAAATTGATGTATGTTGTTGTTGTTGTTACTTATGGCTTTATTGGAACTAAATGTATACAAACTTGGCCACTTATTGTAGAAACAAAAAGAACATTTAAACAAATCAAAATTACAAGAGGCAAAGATCAGACATTTTTGGACAAAAACGGCCAAAAGGCCTTAAAAACAAGTTAAATGTCACCCTCCTTCTTTTCAATGGTTAACAGCTCCATAGTGGGCCTAGGCCGTCTGTCTGCTGGCAGAGATGACAGCAGATGTTTTCTCTTTTAAGGGGTAAGAATATCAACACTACGCCCAATGTTCTACAGTCATATTAGATCGGGATCTACAGCATAAAGTGGATTTCGAACCATTATAAACATCCAAGGCCCGCCGGGACTCGAACTCGAAAGCTGTGGTACTGAGCGCCAGAGCGTTAAATGTTCTAAAGATAACAATTTAAAAAGCTAGATGCACCATAATAAAAGTCCGTGTGATCAGGACATGCTTTCTCTGGCCCTCCAGTAAAGAGTACACACATCACCATTCTGTTATTCAATTTTTAGCAAACAAGCAAATGAACCTTATTTATTTTCTGTATAAGACACATATGTATATTGGACCTCACAATCCTTATTTAGGCCAGATGTTCAGCCAGGCAGTCGTGTCCAGTTCTTAATCTAAAATTGGCACCAGTCTCTTTGCGAGTTTTTCCACTCAATTTTTTCCGGTCATTCTCGATTGTCTACCATACTTTTACTTTAGGTGTTAGATAATAGAGAGATTTTGCATAACGTTTTTTATCGTGCGATATTTTCTCCCTAGCGCGCATGCTCATAGGAAACATTGTACCTATTGCGCATGCATATCTGTAATTGCACTACTGAGCTATTCCTATCAGCATGCAAATATCGGACGATAAAAAACGTTATGCAAAAACTCTCTAATAATTCACTAATATACGATGACTTAATGTTGTTCCGTATAATTATCCTAAAAAGATCAAGAGGAATAGGGCACTGTTTCCTTTTTTGGCCAGAAGATCTGCATTTTCGTTTCCTTCAATTATTGTATAGTTGACGCATGTTTAATGATGAATTCTTTTTTAATAAATTGCCATACTTTACTTGCAGGATTTTTCATTGAAAAATTGTCATCACTGGAAATAGACTAAGTTGTGATGAAGACCTAGACATCATTTGGAACTATCGTAAAACATATTGTTTAATAATTTGAAATCCATGCCCATTTTAAATATTTATAATAAATAATCATTTTTCGCGAACTCAACAATTATAATAGGAATGTAATTAACTAACTAATTCCTGGCAGAGCCCATGGTGGACTAAGATCGTTTGTCTACTGGCAGATTTCGAGATAGGTGATGGTTTCTTTTTATTGGGTAGGGTAGTCAGCCTTACACCCCTGCAGTCATATTAGATTGGAACTTAAGGTTTAAAGTGTATTCCGAGCCACTACAAACATCCATGACACCACCGGACTCGAACCACCGAGCGCCAAAGCGTCAGTCTCAAGGCCATCAGGTCACATTGTAGGAATGTACAGAACACATAAAGCATCTCATCATATGCTCATTTTGCTTTAAAAAAGACAATTGTTAATTTTATATTGATGGAAGACGAATACAAGTAACTTGATCCAGCTGAAGCTTAATAAGAAAAATTACTTTAAACATTTAAATGTTTGCCAATAACATACTAGCCTAAAGGCAGGAACCCTATCATTGAATTTTTTTATCACTATTACATTTATTACCAAAAATATATTCCACTCTAAAATTGCGCTAAGCCAAGCAGATGTGATTATTGCTAAATAATTTATTAATTTAATATGTGCAAGTCTGTTTGGATAACCATATTGTTCAGAATAAAAATTCACATAAATATTTATAAAAATATCCATAAATATCCACTATTTTATTCAAACCAAAAAATCAAAACAAATTTTAAAACACTTATCAAATGAATAAAAAGGATGCATTAAATTCTTTATTTACTTTTTATTATGTTATACTATTTATTTATTATTATAAGTAAAGAAAAGAACGCATACAGGTTAGATATCTTCGATTTTTAAAAATATTTTTTGCATGCTGAAGTTATAGTTAACACATGTGGCTCTATGCAACAATAGATTATTATTGTTTATTCATACAAAAATAAAATAACAACATTCTTCAGAGAAATAAAAAAAAAAAGTATGATTCTTAATTTAATATTGTTATTTTAATTGAAATAACGGTCGAACGTAAACCAAATTGTAGAAATAAAACACATTTGGAAAAATATGTTGTGTGTATCTTATCCCACATGGCCACATCTTATCTCATAGCAACATCTAGACCAAATCCATGAACCCGAGTGTTCTCATCAAAAGAGGAAATACAACTTATGTTGTGATGAAGCACCCGTAGGGAGAAATCTGACTTGGCCCCGTGACGCTGAAGAAGGAGGGCAATGCCTTCCAGGAGGACTTTTATAATGAACTACCCCGCATTTGCGTATCGTAAGAGAGAAACCCGAAAAACTCCGACCAGGTAGTCCGATTAACGAGATAAGGTGCTGAATATCATAAACGCCAACTCCTCGTTTTCTAAAATAGTGTTTGCATCAAAGCCGCCAGAGAATTGAATCTCCGCCATTATGCTCATCAGCGGTACACATTGTCACTGAGTCTCGAGTAGGGCCGAAAATACATTACTACATCCATTCTAATACATTAATTCAGTTATTCAACGCATATAAAAAAAAAACATAAGAAAAATAAATCTCTCATCTTTTGAATTTTGAATTTTTATTCATCAATTGATTATCTTTATATATATATAATTCTTCTGTATATGTGTTTGACACTGAAGTCCTCCTAAACGGCTTGACTGATTTGGATGACATTTTTGTGTTTGTTTGTGTGAAGGGATTTAGGTTCACAACTGGACCTGGTAGGTGGCGGTGCAATCGTTATATCTTTATATATATATATATATAATTCTTCTGTACATGTGTTTGTCACGTTTAGTGACAAGTTCTCCTAAATTGCTAGACCCATTTTGATGAAATTTTTTTGTGTGTGTTTGGCAAAACATGGAGAATGTTTTTATGCTATCCACTTTGCTGTAAGTCGTCACCAGATGGTGTTATAGTCTATCAACTTCTATACCGTTCAACCAATCGCTATGAAAATTGGTAATATTATGTATTCGAGTATGGAAAATAGGTTCACGGTATCCATTTTTATTGTTAGTTGCCACCAGAGGGTGCTGCAACATTTCATCTTATAGACCGTTCAAACGATATCCATTAAAATTAGTATGCACGTATATTGGAACATGGTGAATAGATTCGAGATATGTAATTTTATACAATGCATTTTTTTTTTTTTTTTTTTTTTTTTTTGAAGGAAAACGCATGCCGGGTTCTGCTAGTATATCATATTATTATTTTGAATACCCCATTTTAAAAGGTAAAACGTCAGTCAAGCCACTTTTTCGTGTATAAACAAGCAATGAAGTATTGTGTCGACTAAATCATATATTTCTGTAAAACTTAACCTTATATTTATTTATTATTATTATTATTTTTTTTTTGGTTGGAAAGAGGAAAAGTTTTGCAATAATTGATAATTGTTTTTCATTGTTTGTATTTTCCGTTATCTCATTAAATTGTGGGTAATTGCTATAAATTATTTCGTATGCCATAAGGTAATAAAAAAGGGAAAAAAAAAAGCAATAATACCTATAAAAAATGTTCGAAATTCTAATTATATATACGATTTTAACCGTGTATCCCAAAACATTAGCCTAGCCATGGCTTATGCATAAACAAGAGTTGATGCATTGCGTTAGTATTATGTAATATATCATGTACATTTATGTAAAGTTTGACCTTGTCTTTTTTTCCCTTTTCTTATAAGATAGGGAAATTCTTTTTTGACGTTTAAATATTTTTCTTTGTTTTTCTTTCCCTTTAGCTTGTTAAATAGCGGGCACGTGCAACGCATTATTTTCAATGACGGAAAGTAGTAACAAGTAATATAAAAAAAAAATTTTTTAAACTGAATTCCTACTTTTTGTTTCACTATATTGCAGAAAGTCCTTTGTAAATAATTTTCATTCATTTTTTTTATCTGGCGCCATCTATTGGTAGATATACGCAACTTAAATCTAAAAAAAAATATATAATTAATTAATTAAATTTAATTACTGGATTAATATTTGAAAAAACTGTATTAACATCCAGTGTCATCCACTACAAGTTCAAAAGAAATATATTTGAACTTGAGTGGATGAATAAAAAAAGTATTTTGTTAACGATTGAAAATTTGAACAAGATATATATAGGGAGAGTATGAGCTAATAGAAGGAATTGAAAAAGAAAGAAAGAATGGTACCAGGATTGTTTAGATCCAAATCAACTGAAATATAACTGTTGTTTTCCTGGATTTCTAATATTGATTCGGATCTAATTAGCCTAATTAGTGCATAAAATGACCGTAGAGCGACAAACAAAAATAAATCGAGCAGAAGTTAATATTGGTTCGTTGAACTGATACTTTGAAAGTCATCGAATTCTAAATCAATTTTACATCTAGTGAAATAATCTACGTCTAGTGATGTTAGTGAAATGTTTGTTTTATTATATGAATGGCAAAAAAATTGAAATTGGTTTGTTTATAAATTTAACTACATTGTTTAAAATTTGTAAGCATTGAGTTTTAAACTGCTTTCGCTTCAGTTAAGAAATAACTGATCTCTTACTTTTAGAAGCTTTTGCTGTTTAATTGAGACATTTATTTTCAATTCATATATTTTTATTGTGACAAATTTTTAATAAAACTTCATCAGCCACATTATAGGTTTCTTTTCTAATTTCACTTGGCAGACAGCAACTTCTAAACCAAGCCCAAGAAACCGTGTAGTCTCATGTAAGGAGGAAAAAGGGGGGTTGCTTCTTTTTGTGAAGGAGCACCCGTAAGTAGAAGTCTAACTTTGCTCCGTGACACTGAAGAAGGAGGGCGTTGCCTTTCGGGAGGACTTTTAGGGGGAACTATTCCGCATTTGTGTATCGTATGGGAGAAAACCCGGAAAACTCTGACTAGGCAGTCTGACTAATGAGGCAAGATGCTGAACATCCCAAACGCCAACAGTCTCCTCGTTTTTTGAAACAGTGTCTACAACAAAACCGCTGGCGGATTGAACCTCCACCCTAATGCTCACCAGTGGCCCGCATTGCCACGAGTCCGACTCCTTATGTGTTTTTACTATTTAGTAATAATCTAATCGTCATTAAATATGAATAATCTAATATCTATCTTTCTAACTATCTGTCCAGCTATCTATATAATTTCTTTTCATTTCGTTATCTCTCTCTCTCTCTCTCTGTATATATATATATATATATACAGAGACACTATATATATATACATAGTACATGCATATATCTGTGTGTGAGGTGGGTGGGTGTGTTACGCTAAATGTGATAAATCCGGTGATTATGTAAAATCACGAGGGATTAATCCTTCGATTATGATTGATCGAACGACTATTCACCGTAATACGCACACACATATATAAATATATCATAATTTTGTATACAAAATATACCAGATTAAATGTAATACTTCAGGATCTGAGAAAAATTGAGTCATACCTTCTAATGCCTTATAAATAGAAAATTTATCATCTTATTGAACTATATAATATAACTAGATGCATTAAACTAAATATTTAGCTTTCAAAAGATAATATTAAAATAAATTGTGTTAAGGATGTTATAAATAAAAATTCACACTATACCCTTTATAAGAATTAATATACTTCTTCTTCTTCATTTGTAATTGGCTAGCTCTCTGACCTTTGAAACCACAGACTTCAGCTACGAATCCTGGCGGTGATATAGATGCTTGTGAGTGGTTCGGAATCCACGTTAAACTGTAAGTCCCAGTCTAATTAGCCTAATAAGTGTGCACAAAATGACAGTAGAGCGACAAACCAAAACCAAACCAAATCTTCCTCATTGGCGCAACAGCCCCTTGATAGACCAAGACAGTCTGCCTATTCGTAGATTTCGAGACAGGAGATGTTTTTCTTTTTACGAGGTAGCGTTGCCAGCACTATGTCCAACGTTCTTCAGTCATATTAGACTGGCAGACAGACAGACTGGCTACCATTCCGAACCACTACAAACATCCATGGCATCTCCGTGACTCGAACCCGAAACCTATGGCACAGAAACCTATGACAGAGAGCTAGTCGCTCGGCCATCAGGCCCCACCAAGATATTAATACTGTAATCAAAGAAAAATATTAATTTTCATTAAGAAATGATTGTAATTAATTTTTAGAGTCCTATTAGAAATATAGTTATATCAATTTGCAAGTTTTATAATACATTTTTATCTTCTTTCGTCCTGTAAATTAGATGGTTTTATATTTCATTACCAATAAAATTTATATAATCTTCTTTTCTGCATTGTTTTCTACATTTTTCTACAGATATCTGTATATATCTTTATCTATATTACTTTCATTCCTCACAACCCATGAAATTATACATTTCTACCCTACTTTTTTTCAATTTCGTTCTTTTAGGAATTCCCCAATAAAAAAAATCTATTCTTTTCTTTTCATTTTCATTTAATACATCAGTTTCATTTTATATCCGAACTCCACAACTTTTTAAACAAACACACACTCTTTGGGTGCAATATAAATTCTGTTAAAATTCTAAATTACAAAACTATATAAATTCTGTTAAAATATTCACTTTTAAATTTCTTAAAATATTTCCAACAATGAACGTTGTAATTATACGTTGTGAAATTCTAAAAATTGATTTCCTTTAAAAAAAAATTTTACATTTGAGTTTTAATTATTGAAAAGTCCCCCAAACAAATATTTTTTATTGCTTTCTTAAGTTAACATTTTTATTTCACTCTTAAATGTCACTCTCAAGTTAAAATGTTATGAAAAAAGTATATAATCATCATCATCGGCGTAACAGCCCCATGGTTTGCCAAGTCAGTCTGCTTGCTGGCAGATTTCGAGACAGAAGGAGAAGTTCTTTTTCTTTTTACTGTATAGGGCTATTAGTCCTACGCTTAAAGCTCTACAGTCATATAAGGCCAGAATCTACTGTTTAAAAGTGGGTTCCAAACTATTACAAACATCCATGGCACCGAACTGAACCGAACTCCGAACCAAAACCTGTGGCACAGAGAGCTAGCCACTCAGCCAACAGGCTCCAAAGCTACAATATAAGGCCTTATTAAACCCATCAATTTTACAAAGAATATTAGGTTTACTTACATTGTCATTCATTTACATTTTTTTCTTTCCTTAGTGGAAGCATTTTACTCTCACTATAGAGTTCCTTTTAATCATGTGAGCAAAAATTTAATATTCATGTTCTGTGAATTTGATTTCTGATGGGAATTTGCATGTAGAATTTGGAAATTGAAAACGATTCGTTCTTTTTAAATAAAATTCGTTCATTTTGTGTTTTTCTTCTGCCATTTGCTATATCCCCACATGGCCCAGCTAAGTTATCAACAATTTTATGTTGACGAACAACTCCTTGGCTTGTCAATGCATAAAACAACTTATACAACTTTTAGCTTCTCTACATTTTTAAAAAAGTGTAGAGGATGTAATGTTTTCTAAGCTGAGTTTCAAGGACAACTGCCCCACATTTGTGCGTTGCGTTTGATTAGTCGCTTTACTGTCTTTTTTTCGTACACTATGACTGATTATACCTGCAGTTTAAAGTGGATTCCGAACCATTAACAACATCCATTTACTGCCACAGTATTCGAACCTGAAGACAACTGTCCTTAATTTATTTATATATTTTTTTGCACACGGTGACTAATTATACCTCTATTCACTTTAAAAAAGTGACCAACAGTTTTTAATGGATTCCGAACCACTACCGAAAGCCAGAGCGCTAGCCATTCGACCACCAGGAAACTACCACACGCGGAAAAAACAGTTAATCTAGTATGAGGTAGTTTAGGCTTTTCACTCATATTCCTAACAATGCATATGCTTTAAAACTAGTCTTTAGCTTTATTTTATTAAAATTGCCTTGAAATGTCTAAAACTTCCTCATTTCATGACATTTTTCTGCTGATGCAGTAGTCATAATAAGTTCAACATGATATCAAGTCATATGCAAATTGAATGACAGCAACTTTGACATTGCAAATTTAAAATTCAATTGTTCTTCCTGAAAATAAATTGGGTAGTTTTACAAATACCGTAAGCGTATATATTTTGAAGATTTATTCAACAACAATTCTCATTTCTCATTATCATATTTTTTAAATTTATTTATCCTCAGTAAAATAGAAAATATTTAATAAAGCAGTTTTTAAATAATTGAATATTTATTTTTTTTTTATTTTATTAAGCTAAAGCTACGTCATGTTATCTACTTCAATGTTTTCACAAAATCTGACAATATTTCAAACGAATTACCAATTACGTTTTTAAGCAAAATGAACAGGCAAATGATGGAGTGAATTGCGAACCGCTGATCTTGAATAAATATTAAATCATTAAATTGCCTTTTTATCCTATAGAATCATTAAATCATTTGAAAATGTTTTTAAAAATATTAAGAAATATTAAATAATTTTTTTTTCTATGCTTTTTTTCCTCCTCTTTTTCTAATTGCTATAAATAAACATTTCTACTTGCTCTTAACGCAGTAACATTTTTTTTTAATATGCAAGCAGTATTTTTCTGCCCTTAATATTCATGGCTCTGTGGCAACATGAGCAACTATCATTCAGTAAAAACTTAGGTTTGAATCAGCTAGAGACTGTAGCATTTTTCCCAACAGAAGTGATATAGCATTTCTGTTCCCAGGAGAAAGGAATGTATATTCTTTTACAAGAGCATAGTAACAACCGATCACACAAATCTGACAGCAGATAATCAGTGTTATGGATAATGATATATCATGAAATAAACAATTGTCTGTGTGACCTTCACAGGTCGAAACAATTGCAGATGGGATATGAACAACGTCATGAGTTCCTCCCTCTTGACTGGTGATAGACCATGGGCTGAAGAAGTGTCCACTCCAAAAAGAAGTGAGAGAAGCTGCCCCTCACCCCCGATGTTGATGGATTTTCTTAAAGGAGGTTTTCGGAGAAGGAGGAAGAGTGTTCTGTCACGAGTCGGCAAGAAGTGTTGTTTTTCTCTCTTTGTTCTTCTCAGTGGTGACTGAACAGGCCGGAGATTCTGCCTGTTTACAAAGTAAGCCCTTTTGTGATTTCATTTATCATGCCGTGCGATAACTAATGTCTGCCGCAGACCTGGTGTATTAGAGTCGTCGTAGACTCGAGAACTCTGAAAATATCCGTGGTGGAAGGAACTGCACATGTATCTAATTTATATCCTTAATTTTCAAAATAGAGTTCTGCGTACATATATATAATGTTTGTAAATAAAATTTAAAGTATTCCACTGAACCTGAAAGAGGCCCTCTTCTTGAAGCCGTTATAAGTCTAGTTTAGGCGAAACGTTACAGCATTTAAATAATTGTTAATTTTAATTAGCTGATAACGTGTATTACTGTTTTAGTCTAATGAGGCTTTGGGAATGCTTTATACCTATCCTGCACTATAATGAGGTGAAAATTGAACAATTTAAAATTTAAGAAATTCTGGCAAACCTATATCTTATTGTATTCAGAGGGAATTGACAGATTTCCTGGAAATTTGTTAGAAACTTATATGAGAGAATTAACAGATATTATTTTTTTAAGAAGTTTTCTAGAACGGTTCTTTCAAACCCATACTAATACATGTTTTCAGCAGTAGCCTTTTATTTCAGCGTTAGTACAGTTACTTATTTTTCCTACGTTTTGCGGAGGGCATATCAGCCATGAGCCCTCTGTCAGCTCCAATAAAAACCAGCCTTGTTATAAAAGTTGTCTGGAGAACAATTCATAAAAGAAAGCGAGGGGCAGCTTGTCAAATATGTAAAATCCATCAAAGTGCCTGAAGAACACAGGACATAGTCAGGAATATTGGCTACTCAGATACTGCAGAGGTGTCCTTGTAAAAAAGTCCTGTCCAGTCAAAAGTCTAAAAGTTGCAGTAAAAACCGAGCGAGGAAGGTCCATGGGGAGTATAACGTCTTGGCCTATTAACGGCCTATAACTCGGCCTAACCTATAAAGGCTTCAAGAAGAAGGCAACTGTCAGCTTCATGGGAACACTTTAATTTTTATTTACAATTATTAAATATTTTTACAGAATAGACAGAATAGATTAGAGATAATTTGATTTAAGTCAATTCATTCCAAGGTCATAAATTTTCAGAGCTCTCGTGCCTATGACGAATCTAATTGCCAAGTCTGCAGCAGGCTAATTATCCCACTGTGTGATACACGAAACCAAGGGGATCACTTGATAAACAGGCGGAAACTCCGATCTGCTCAGTCATTTAAGAGAAAAATAACACTCTTTATAACACACAAAAAAAAAAAAAACACACACACTCGACTCGAAAAAAAAAAAAACCCACTAACTCGAAAAATAACACTCGACTCGTCGCAGAACTCTCTTCTTTCTTCTCCAAAATCTCCGTTAAAAAATCCGTCAGGGGGTTAGCTTCCTTTAATTCTCATTGGAGTCGACACTTTATCAGCCCATGATCTACCACCAATATCGATGCAACAACTCATGGCCTTTACCATATTCCATCTGTAATTGTTTTTCGACCTGTGAAGGTCGAACAGACAATCACTAATTTCATGAGTTCTCATTACCCATGACGCTGATTATCTGCTATCAGATTCGAGTGACAAGTTTTTCTCATTAGTACAAAACACTAATTGCATGTAATATAAATATCCAAGATACTGCTTATCTTCTGTCAAATTTGAGTGATAGGTTATTATTGTGTACTTGTCAGAGAATACCATTCCTCTCTCCTGGAATGAAATGCAACAACTCTTGCCCTGGGAAAAATGCTACAGGTGGTAATTTTCCCATCTACACCTTTCCCTGGGATAGTAGGAGGGGGGGGAGTGCAATAACGAACTCCAGACCTTACCCGTCACAACTTCAACACTGCCATTTCGGAAGGACATTTGCAATCTATTTTTAATTACACCACAGATTTGCTGGTACGACAGAGTAAAATGCTATTGCAAGTTGCATCCATTTTTGCAAGGATGTCAGCTTTTTCATTTCCTGGAATGCTGCAGTGAATGAAGAACTTTTCCAGCCAGGGAAATTGTTTGATTAAAAAGCCCCCCACTTGGCAGGAATCACTTATTGTATGTGAAGCAACATCCAAAATAGCCGAATGTGTCATTGAATTCACGTGTTGCCCCTTGGAAGGCCTTTTGCTAACTGAACGAGGCACGAGTTCCTCACTGTAGCCAAATTGTGATTATACCTGTTATTAGTACCATTACAGTTACTAGTGGTCATTAGATCAGCTATTCTGCAGGCAATTAACATATATCTATTGTTATTTAGTTTTTCCTGCATTTATTAATTGTAGGTTAGATTTTTATCACAGTAATTTTATTCGAAAGACAATTACGATCTCATTGTATTTCAGTTAAACGTACTTATAAATAAATTAATCCAACTTTTTATTACAGGAAAAATTAACATATAAAGTAAGAAGTGACGTGTAATTTTCTTCTTTAAATGAGAAGTTTCTGCTACAAAATGCAAAATGCTAGACTATGGATATTCAAACTTGATAAAGATAAAAAGGGTTTATGGGATATATATATATATATATAAATATATTTATTACGTGCAGTTTTATTTAATTTTTTTTAGTTCCACAAGTAATCACCAAGGAAAAAAAAACTGCACATCTAGCATGACGACACTTGCTAAAAATTCATATTCATTCCATAAACTGTACACCATTTTTCCATGCCAAGATACAACACTAATCTCATTTCCTATTTCAGTTTGAAATATATTGGTCCAGAATGTTTCAAATATACTTTGAATCGAATTTTAAGTGCCACTAAATTATTGATTTGTAGTGATAAATTATGTTTTTGAGATATTTATGCAATCGAAGACCCATGTGTACAGATTTGGTGATCGAAGTGGCCATTCAACGAAAAAAGTAGCGACCTATAAAGCTACCAGTTTTAAAATATAACATCCAAAGGCATTTAATATTCATCTATTCCATAGGGCATAAAATTTCTAAGATTCCATATTGTAAAACACCCTGTACAACGCAAATGTTTAACATGGAAACCTTTTATTGAACTGTTCATAATGAAAAATATCTTTATTTACAGCAATTTGTGACATAAATTTTCTGCAGACAAATATAATTGCAATTATTTTAGAAAAACTGAAGAATAATCCATAGAGGATAACTTTTGCTCATAGCACATAAAGTCTTTTTTTTTTTAATACCATTACAGAATTTGGATATTTTTCGGGTAACATTTAGTATTTTATAGGAGTTTTACTGTAACTATGAACATTCTGCATTATATATAAGAAGTGTTTTTATTAATTTAAAGAAGTTCTACAGGAAGATGTTTACTATATGAGTCCTAGATTGTGACAAAACAGAAAAATAAAACAACAAAAGAAACATTATATACTGTTCAATTAATGGAAATTTATTCAAGGAATAGCAGAACCCGGCATACGTTGTCTTGCCAAAAAAAAAAAAAAAAAAAAAATTGCATTGTAGAAAACTACATATCGCGAATATATTCTCAATGTTCCAATATATGTGCATACAATCGTTTGAATGATAAATTTCATCGAAATCGGTCAAGCCGTTTAGGAGTTCAGTGACAAACACACACATAGAAAAACCTGATTGCATCTCCACCTACCGGATACAATTGTGAATCTAAACCATCTAGTGACCCACTGAAATACACATACAATAATTTCATCAAAATCGGTCGAGCCGTTTAGAAGGAGTTCAGTGACAAACGCACATATAGAAGAGTTATATATACAAAGATATATCGATTGCAGTGCCACCTACCGGGTTCAATTGGGAATCTAAACCATTCAGGGACCCCCTCAAATACACACAAAAATATTTTATTAAAATCGGCCCACCCGTTTAGGAGGAGTTCAGTGACAAACACATGTACAGTTGAATTATATACATAATCATGTACAAAATAATTATGTATATAAAGATTGTGCTACCCACTGGCAAGAACGCCCCCTGTGACGTTCAGGAGAAATGATCTACAGACTCTCACCCGGAGAGAAAGTATATTCGGGCTGAGTATTGGGTTTTCGACTTAGAAGTGGAATTTTTAAAAAGAATCTATAATTAACTGTCTTTTAATGTATTAAATATTGTATGTTTCTAATTGTATGTGTGTGGTGTTAGTGCGTGTGTCAATAAAGCTGCGAGTTCTCCAACTTGTGCTTCAAGTATCTCAACCCAACCACACCCAGTTATAGTCTGGTTGCTCAACCTGCAAACTACAAGATTTTAATTCAAGTGATTGATACAATTGTAAGTATGAGTATTATAATTTCACGCACCCCGCGCGTAGCCGAGTATCGAGTTTTCGGCTTAGAAGTGAAGTTCTTCCACGAATCTCTAATTTATGTCTTTAAATGTGTTGAATATTGCTTGTCTTTAATTGTGTTGTGTTAGTGCGTGTGTCAATAAAGCTGCGAGTTCTCCAAACAGTGCCTCAAGTATCTCAACCCAACCACACCAAGTTACAATCTGGTTGCCCCGATTGTCGCTCGCAAAATTACAAAATTTTATTTATTTAAGGGATTAAAATACCTATACTGTACGTACAGGTATTTGAAAAAGATTTTGGACAGAAACTTAAAACACACTCTAAATTCCAAGTTCTCTTACACTTATGAATGTTTCTAAATGTACTATAAATATTTTTCTTTCATTATCTATGCAGTAGGATTCATTATCTCACTTTTTCTATCTCGTAGCGGAAAAAATCGAATATTTTAACCTTCAATGCGATAATGTTTTTTTTTTTTTTTTATTATTTTCCTCCTCTTATTTATAAGGCAAATGATCAAAAAAATGCTTTAGAAATCTATTTTAGTGTGTGGCTTTACTTACTTTAGGCTTGCATTTCATAGTTGTCTGTGATCGCCATGTATCGATGGTTGACTGTGTGGTTTGTTTATTTAATTTGCATAACTTTGGTGCTAGAAATATCAAGCTTCGTTTTACCGTTTATTGTCCAGTATTACATCCTAGCAGCTAAAACTGTATTTTGTTTATGTTTGTCACATTGGATTTTCATTTTTACTCAGGATAAGATTTTTAAAAAGCGTATTAATCCTAAAAATAAAGCAGTTTTCATAACAGGTGAGTACTATGTAAATTATTGAAAGATCAGTAAGTAGCTTGTTTTAAGAAGGTATTATATAATGGTGATAATTTATCTTTTGAAAAGGTTAGTATTGAAATATTCAAAATAGAAAAAAAATTGATGTATTCAAATATTTAAAATGGAAATATATAACAAATAATTAAATATATTTTAAAGAAAAATATTTCATTAAATATCAATGATTTAGTGAATATATTTTTTTCTAAATGATTCTCAATTAAAAAAAAAATTGTTGTATAGAAAATTAGAAATTATTATAAATTCCTATATTATTTAATAAGTGTATTTTCTTTTGCTTTTTTGTCGTACAGGTTGCAAATTGTTGCAATGTGTATTTTAAAATAAAATTTCACAGTATTCTAAATAGTTTTAGTAGTAGGAGGTATCACAAAAAGCATTTTTTGTAATAATTTTAGCAAATATAAATGATATAAATGATATATATTTAATTATTTGCTATATATATTTCATTCTTGAATATTTAAATAATTCAATTTTTTTTTTTTTTTATTTTGGATGTTTTATTGCTTAGCTCTCAAAATCTAAATTATCGCCACTATATAATTTTATTTTCCAAGTTTTTATTGTGTGTAACTATCATTTTTTTTTTTTTGTCCTTTTCATACAGTTTTTTAACTTAATTTTCATCAGTTGAAGGGGATATGACATTCATCCTTCTTTTAGTAGATATCAAAGTATCGTAAAAAAGAATATTTGCAATAATTTTAGCAAATATAAATTAAAAATCACATTAAATCATCAGTTTCATACATTAAATCATTATATTTGTCATGGGTAAAACTAGACTCAAGTGACAAATTAGTTAAAAGAAGATTTATACCTGTATTTTATATATTTATATATAATATATATTTGAATAGACATTTATATGTGTATTTTATATATTTATACAAGTATTGTTTATATTTATACATTTATGAGTAACATACATCTGTATAGGCATTTGTACTTTATATATTTATACATAATATACATTTTAATTTAAACTCACACATTTATTTTATATATTTATAAGTAATATACATTTGTATAGACATTTATACATATATTTTATGTATTTATACGTAATATACATTTTAATTCATGTTTATTTATTTTCATTTCATACATTTTTTATGCATATTCATACATGTATTTTATACATTTATATCTATATTATGCATTTTTATAAAATACAATATATATTATTTAAGACCGATAAAAATACAAATGATTATCAAAAATGAATGTCATACGATGGTGAGATAAGAACAAAAATTACAGGAAAAGATATAAATTTTAGTAAAATTAATAAATTTGAAATTTTATAATACAATATTTAAATTTTTAATTTTTTTTATTTTTGAGGAATTTTAAGATAGCTTCATTCAATGCCAAAAAAAAGTTTATATTTCGTACAGATGTACAAAAAATAATAAGAATAAATTTCTACACATGTTTACTTTTGTTAAAGCATTCCGGCTTATTAAAAATATGCCTTACGTATTAAAATTATTATTTAATAAAATTATTATTAATAATTTTATGAATGGCTCTCAAATATGCTTATATTGAGTCAATAAATATGACTACTAAATAGAAGAAAACAGAAAAAAATTATATCCTTTTATAATAAGTGCACATTTGGAAGTAAACAATTTACACGATAAAACGACGTTGATATTTAAATCCTTAAAATTGTAAAATAATTTTTAAGTTAATTTAAACTATGAAATTCGTAATTCTAATAACCTAAGAATTCGTTTTGCTCTTAAGGAAGTGTTGCCTTATAAATATATTGGCATACTCATTTCTATATAAAGTTTTCTTGAAACCAGAACAATTCCTTCATTGGTTATTTAGCACTTTATTTATTATTATTGGATTTTATTGTTATTTAGGACTTTCAACTAAAAAAAAAAATTTTTAAAAAATAAATTTGTGAATTTGTTCTGATTTCAAGAAAACTTTATGTAGAAATGAGTATGCCAATATATTTATAAGGCTAAAATGCAAAACGAATTAATTTAGGTTATTATTATTACGAATTACATAGTTTATATATAAACTTGCAATTCTTTTGCAATTGTAGCAAATTGAGGAGAAAAGTCAATAAACTATTAAGTTGTATCCCTCTCACCTTATAATTGAATTTAGTTGTTTTTATCTTCAAAAACTTATTTTATTTTAAATTATAATATTATTTAATATGTATTTAAATATATTTATATATTAAATATATTATATATATATAAATTATAATAAACTTAATTTTATTATACTTTGAATTCTTTTTAATGTCTTTAAATTGGAATTTTTTATTTTGAAAAGCTATGACAAATGAAGGATTATCTCATACTTTATAATGAAATCGGTATATGAATAATTGGAATGAATTTCATAAGTTTAGGTATAGCTGTATTTAAAATTATACATTCATTCAAGTTTCGAGATTATGGTAATTCGAAAAAAAGAATTTCTATAAATTAAAATCTCTTATTACTACTAGAGTCATATGTCAAACATGACAAGAGAAATGAAAGAATCTACAAGTCTAATACGGACTATTCCACATTGTTAACAAACATGGCATCATCCTCATCGGCGCAACAGCCCCATGGTGGGCCAAGGCCGTCTAAATACTGGCATATGTCCAGACAGGAGATGTTTTCTGTTTTACAGGGTAGGACTATCAGTTCTACACCTAACACTCTACAGTCATATTAGACCAGGACAATGGCTTAAAGTGAATTCCGAACCACTACAAACATCCATGGCTCCGCCGGAACTCGAACCCGAAATTTGTGGCAGCGTTAAATGTTCTAAGATTTCGAACTTTCGTCTAGATTTCGAACCACTACAAATATGCAAGCCACCGCCAAGATTCGAATCTGAAGCTTATGGTACGAAAGGCCAGAGCGCTAGCCAATTGGTCATCAGGGCGCCGAACCTGTAGGAGATCATTTAAGAAAAACCTTCTAAACCTAAACTTAAAAAGAAATTTTAAACCTAAATTTAAAAGCTAGAAGCACCCTAATAAAAGCCTGTGAGTAAAGAACGTATTTTCTCTGGCCTTCCAGTAAAGAGCACACAAATCACCATTCTGTCGTAAGTTAAGAGTCCAGTCCTGAGCAAACAAGTAGATGGGCTTTATTCATTTTCTTTCTTACATAAAACACATATGTCAGAGTTCAGGATCCTTATTTTAGCAAGATGTTCAGGCCAGACAGTCGTGTCCAATCACATTAGAATACTACTACACCACACCACACCACACCACATCACATCACTGCGTCTAAAGCAGTGCCCCTTTACAGTTTGGAAATGATGTGGGTGAGAAGTCTGATTGGTCTCCGTAAAGCTCTGCAGTCATATTAGACCGGGACCTACGGTTTAAAAGTGGATTTCGAACCACTACAAATATGCAAGCCACCGCCAAGATTCGAATCTGAAGCTTATGGTACGAAAGGCCAGAGCGATAGTCAAATGATCATCAGGCCGCCGAACCTGTAGGAGATCATTTAAGAAAAACCTTCAATTCAATTTTATTTTTGGAATTCATCTGGACTCCAGGTCTCGTAGGCCTAACAGGAAATGAATTAGAAGATTCTTGAGCAAAAATCCGTACTATCTTCAATTGGATCTTTCACGAGGACATCAAGTTGGACAAAAAACAGAATACAATAATAAATGCAGATGAACAACGCTTAAGATAAAAATATGAACAAGGTATGTTTAATTTAAATAGCATTAAATCCACTCATCGACTTTTTTTCCTTATTAATCAAAGGAAAGAAGTGCTATTGTCAAAATTTTGAATAAATTGCACTTCAATTATCCTTCTTATGCTAGATAGATTTGTTTTTACTTCATGTCCTATGGGTTCGAGCTGCAATAAACAGGAAATTTAGGAATATTTTCTATTTTAGTGCGTTAAATGTGTAAAACAGAGCGAAAATTTGACAAATGCTTATCGTAATTCTGGCTATTTAATATAACTAAGGACGCTTGTAATAGTTATGAACTTACTACGGAAAATTATGTAGTATTCATGCTATAACTTGTTTGTCTTCCTTTTGTGCGACAGACATTCTACGCAACGTCACATTTTCAGTAGTTTATTTCTTAACGAACTTTGGAAAAGGTCAAACTTTTGCTAATTACTGCAAATCTCATGATTTTTATTCTTATAAGAGCAATTGGTTAAATCGAGATAAAGCAGCTTTTGTAGGTTTGGTTTGTCACTCTACGGTCATTTTTTGCACACGAGGGCTAAACAGACTGGAACATACAGTTAAACGTGGATTCCGAACCACTAAAAACATCTATACCACTGCCAGGATTCGAACCTGAAGCATGTGGTACCAAAAGTCAGAGCGCTACCCAATTAGTCATAAGGCCGCGCAGCTTTTGTAGAGCATAAATCTCAAAGCTTTCTTCAAATTACTGTAGTGGTAAATTAGTTCGGAATATAGCTAAATTAGTAAGTTTATCTTATTCTACGGTGTCTTATATGGCAAAAACACTTTAAAGAAGAAAATCGGATAGAAATCTAGGTAAGAAAAGCTCGTCCGGTAAAGTGAATCCGAATGAAATAGTAATTTATAAAGAAATCAGAAACTTTTTAAATAATTAGAGATTTGGATTTTTTAAAGTAGATTTTTGAGTAAATTTGATTTTTGAGATTTTTGATTTTTTTAAAGTAAACTTTTTTGAGAAATTAGAGATTTAGATGTTTTTAAAATTTCATAATTTAAAGATTTATATATATTTTTTAAAGTTTGAGAAATTAGAGATTGAGATTTTTGGAGGAAGAAAATTAGAGATTTATAAAAAAAAAAAATTAAAATTTTGAAAGAAATTATTTAGAAAATATGTAAAAAAATCCACGTTTGAGTATTCTAAGAAAGTTCTACAGAATAATTGAAAAATTCTCTTCTCATATCTAGATTTTTCTGGGATTTGTCATAGAATTACTTGGGCACTCTTCCCGATTAAAATGCTCTTTAAGTGAAGGGCTAAGAAAACTTAGTCCTTCCTTCACGTAATCAAGATAAGAAAAATTGTCTGGCAATAAATCCTAAATAAACCTGAAATGAATTGAATGATATCTTATGTGAACTATCTTATTATTTTCTACTGAATTCTAAAAATAAAATTTTCATCAAAGTAAATAAATCAATACTGACTATAATCATTAAAATGAAAAAGTTTTATAATATCTTGTTTTTACATGAAATTAATGTTATTTAAAAATGCTGTAAATCTTTATAAGATTGAATAAAATATAAATCATTTTACGCATATCTGTGAAAAATATCCATATTAGTATTTTTTAAGATGATTGAAAAATTTTAAATAGCATCTTAAAAATCTTCTTCATTGGCTGAACTGTCCCATGGAGGTCCAAGACCGTCTGCCTATACGTAGATTTCGAGACAGGAGAAGTTGTCTGCCGGCCCTATGCCTAACAAACATATTAGATCGTTCCCCCACGTTTTAAAGTGGATTCCGAACCACTACAAACATCCATGGCACACCCAGTACTCGAGCCTGTAACATATGGCACCGAGCTCCAGTAACTTGGCCATCAGGCCTAAGCATCATAAAAGGTCAATATGGTCAACGAATTTATTGACTGTTGTTATGTTGTGATTATCATGTATGAACATGATGTTGTCGTGATTAGGGGTTCGTGGCGCAATCCAAAAAGTGCAGCAAGCAAATAAAGTCCATTGTTAACTATTGCTTACAAGGACAATGAACAATGGACACATGTAAACATCGTTTAATGAATGTAAACAATGATACGTATGTCCATTAGTGTAGCAAGCAAATAAAGTGATATGGTCGAAGTACGGAGGAGGGGGCTTGAAAACGGCCGACGAAGCAGACAGAAGTTTGAAGTGAAGAAACGGATAAGTGGAGCTGAGCGTAAACGGTGGTTGGTGAAACGCCTGGAAAAAGTTGCAGCGAAGGATTCGGGCCGAGCCACCAAGCCTGAATCCGTGCTCATCAACATGTGGCCTGTATGATAGTGTTTTCAGTCATCACTAGCCTCTATACGTGCATGTCCCCTGGGGAAAAAGACTTCGTACAGGCGATTCACTAGAAGACGACGATACGATTTTTGGAGTGTGGGCCCGATCCATGGAATTTGGCCGCACAAATTGACTGGGAAGGGATAATGATGGATATCCAATGTAGCATAGTAAGCAGTAGATGTCCAATCGACGGTCGGGTTGCGAATATGCAACTTATTATGCTCTCACATCATAAGTTGAAATTTGCCGAGAAGATTTCAGTTTTCTAATTTTCTTAATGATTATTTATTTGTTTGACAGCAAATTTATTACTTCGCATTGATTAATCATTGTATAATGCAGGATGCGATTCCGGATTCGGAAATCTGTTGGCGAAGAAGTTGGACTCCAGAGGGTTCCACGTGTTTGCTGGATGTCTTTTCCCACATCTGAGGTGCAGAAGAGTTGAAGATATCATGTTCTGAACGGCTTTGCATAGTTTCCCTCGATGTGACACAAGATGACAGCGTGCAAAAGGCAAAAGAGTTCGTCGAGAAGAATCTCGAAAAATGTGGTAAGAAAATAACACTTGTAAGTTTTCTTTTGTTTCCATTTTTATTTCTCAAAGATTCCGTAAAGATTTTCTTTCTCCCAACAGAGCTGTGGGCAGTTGTAAACAATGCTGGCATATATAAAGGAATGATCGCCGAGTTTACCAAGATATCCGACTTCCATGATCTCCTGAATGTCAATGCTCTAGGACAAGTGCGTGTGGCCAAAGCATTCCTCCCACTTATCAGAAAAAGCACAGGCAGAATTATCAATGTTAACAGCCTCGGAGGTGAGCAATTTGCATTAATAACTAAATCGTTTCGTTATCTATTTCAAAACTCTCTTTTATATAGCACTAATAGGAATGAAAGGATTATGGGAATAAATTATTAGTGACAGGTTTATAAACATTAAATTATAAATAAAAATACTTTAAATAAACAAATAACCACCAGTAAAGGTACATGTTTAACAATCAAAACTCACCTTTTGCAAAGCAAATTAACTCTTCTCAAAATTAATTTTATTTATATGTTAGTACTTGCTCATAAGTATGTTTATAAATTTATATAGACATGTGTCTAAATATGTATTTGTTATAGTGATGGACTGGTTACCTGGTGATGCTTAGGTAAAGATGCATGTTTAAATATACATACCTTAATTTGTATTTTTTCTGTAAGGGATATGTTTGCACCCTCAGCTATAAAAGCATATTATTTATATATTTATAAAATGCATTTGTATATAAATATGTAAATGCATTTTGTATGCATGTACATATATGTGTGTCCATCCTTGTGTGGATGTGATTATTTATGTGCATGTTTGTATGTTGTAAGTCGTCACCAGATATGTTTTATGTATGCCAGTGGGCAAAAAATGTATTCACGTTTACGTGTGTATATCTTTAACAATCAAAAACTCACTAATTCTTCTTTTCATGTATGTGTTTGTTCCTGAACTCCTAAATGGCTTGACCGATTTCGATGAAATGTTTTGTGTGTGTTTGAAAAAACAAGGAAAATGATTCTATGCAATCCCTTTTGTTGTAAGTCGTCACCAGATGGTACTGCAGCATTTTATTTTATATAACGTTCAAATTATATCCATAAAAATTTTTACGCACATATATTGGAACATGGAAAATATATTCACAATGCCCTTTTCCTGGCAAGAACATTGACTGTATATCGAGATTCATGGACTTCATGTACCCAAACAAAGATGTTTTTATGGATGAGTAATATATTGGTTTGATTCTGGATAACGAATGATCTACCTAATCAGAACCCATTTTATGGGACATTATCCTGTTCTGTAATATATATATCTGGCTCATATTCCTATATATATCGATATATATTACAGGTCAAAAAAAAAAAAAAGTAAAACATTTTCTATATATATGAGCCGCTAGTTATCATACCGTTCACAGAAACTGAACCAAAGTTTTGGTTTTAGATATTTTGAAGAATGCGCTCAGGAATCACATGACAAATCACACATATTCTAAGAGTTATTGTCACCTTGACAAAATTCAAAAAATTTCAAATAGCAACACTTATTTTTTAAAAATATCTCTGGGGCGGTACTTTGAGCACGAAAATCGTTCGCTCTAAACTAACTCACTAAGAAGGAAAGAGAAAGCATCTGTAGCTCTTACCAGAAAACAAATCTGATACGAGGCTACTTAAACTCCTTCGAAATAGAAGAGAACAAGGTATGCAGATTTCCTGGTTCAGTGTGAGACACCATCATGACAGACAATGTCACACTTGGGGAAAGTAACGAAGTTGTGAAATGCACGCAGCGTATCTTGCTTTTTAGCACTCTGAACAACATGCCGCTTATAGGGAAACAACGAGGGGAAATTGTAAAAGAATTATTACCTGAATGGACAAAATGCCGCAGAAACATTTCATATCTGAGCAAAAACCATGGACTCTGCCAAGGTTTGTGTCCTTCAAAAGCTGTACTGAACTGAACACCCAAATTTGAAAAAACAGGCTGCACAGGCTACAGATTTCGTCCTGGACGAACCTGCCTTTCATTCCTGTTGAAATTGTTGCAGAAGTCCACGAGACGATAAGCGAAATTCGTTTTGCAAGTGCTACGCGTTTTGCAATTGTCAAATTCTACGGATTCAACAAATTCTTCACGATTCCGTGCTCTGTTCTCCACATGATTCCGTATCGGTTCCAGCGTGTCCAGATGTTGAAAGCGGGTGATAACTAATTACACTGATGTCCAAAAGTTAAGCATAATTGATAATTATGTGAATAAAGAAGGAACTGTAAATCAGAATGGCGGGAAACGTGATATGCGAGTGTAAAATGGTTAAAAAATGAGAAAGCAAATCAAAAGAACGATAATAATTAATTTTATTATCCAAAGTAGCAGTTTGAAAGAAAACTGAGCATAGCAAGGGTTCACACTTTAAAGAAAAAAATGAAAGAAAACATTAAATAAAGTACTGATGCTGCAGTTTAATAAGGCGTGTGGTCACCTCTGACAGCCAGGCACGCTGCACAGCGATTTACCATACTTGCTATGAGATGATGAATGAGTTGTGGGCTCAAACGGTTCCGAGCTACTTGGAGAGCTCTCTTCAGTTCTGTAATGGAGCTTGGTGGGTGCGAAAGGGCTGCAATTTGTCTCCCGAGCATATCCCATACATGCTCGATAGGATTTAAATCAGGGAGTTCGCAGGCCACGACATGCGCTGGATATTTTCCGTTTCAAGAAGTCATCAACCAGCACCGATAGGTGACATGGCGCATTATCATCCATGAATATGAAGTCAGAACCGAAAGCACCTCGAAACAAGCGACCTGTTGTCGTGTAACATCTCCCGTTCTTTGAAACCTCTGCCACAGTCTTGAGATCACAGACTGGTCCACATTCAAAATTCGAGACACTTCGTTTTGTGATCGTCCGGATTCCAGCATTCCAACGATTCTTCCTTTCGCAAACATGTCCAATTGGCGTCTTTGTGCCATCATTCACCTTGTTTGATGGTTAACAACGTTCCTTCGCACAGCAGTTGCACGAAACTTGCCTGAACTGCCTATGCTGCGTGAATCGGTTTCTCTGCGTTCCGTCATGCGCAGGTGTTTCGCGCAGGACGTAGTCGACTGAAAAGTTTTGCATAAACCATATGTTTCTTCTTCACCCAATTAATATCCGCAAGAAATTTGGAATAATTTTACGAATATTTACTCCATGTTTTTCGCATTTTACGATTTATGCTTAACTTTTGGACACCAGTGTACAGTTAGATTTCAGAAATGAATTTATCATCCGATATGACGATGATGACAACTGGCTGTCTGCGGAAGGAAGAGGCCCATTTCCCGTTGATTGGTAACGTTAAAATGCAGAAATGTGAGCATTGGGAGAGGATAATCCCCATAATGTGGTTGCACTTCAGTTACAAGAAAAAAAAAAAAAAAGGTTCTGTGTGTTGCAGTATAAAAGCACCTTCCTCCCATTCCTTACTTTTTGAAGACATTACTGCCGGAGGTCAGCCAATGTGTTCTTGCTATCTAGAAATGCTGATTAATTACGTAATTCCTGATTTGCAACAGTGAAATGATTTATTTGACGTCTTGTGGATACAAGATGGCGCTCCCTCACATGTGTTGTCTTCTGTGAAACGTTACTTAACACAACAGTTGGGTAACAGAGTTATCTTCTCACTATTTCACATTTCCGTGTCCGCCAAGGTGTCCTGGTCTCACTCCCATGGATTTCTAGCTGCTTGGATACCTGAAATCCAAATGTATGCATCTAATCCGCTTGCTATATCTGATTTGAAAGATGCCATTTGAAATTTTGTCACTGTAACCATAACTGTTATAATTTAACTGTTGTTTTTTATATGATTCTTGAGCGCATAACCTCAAAATACCTTAAGCCAAAATCTTGTTCAGTTTCTGTAAACTACCGTTAAGCTAGCTAGTGGCTCATATATCGAGAAAGTTTTTCTTATAAACGCATTGTATATGACGATATAGATAAAATTTTAAATTTTATTTTATTAAATATTAAAAATAACATCGATATGTAAGCCCCTCAGAATAATTGCTCATCTTGCGATTCTTTTCAGGACGAGTTTCCGGTCCTCACGCAATCCCGTACACGATGAGCAAGTACGCTTCAGTGGCTTTCACGGAGTGCCTTAATAGAGAACTGGATGCTTGGAATATCAAAGTCATCTCTATTGAGCCGGAATTTTTCAAGTGAGCTCTATAAATTTATATAGTTTCTTTCCATAGGTTGCTACTGTAGCAAGTAGCAATACCGAATAATATACCTCCGCAGGATTCTTAGACCTGTAAATTGACTAATTCCAGCATCTAATCTGACAAAGCTCGATTTGAATTCCATCAAGTACGAAATAGCAATTAGTGTGTCTGCAGAGGGTGTTCAGCAGTTAGCTTGAGTATTACGGGAATTTTATATTAATAAGCCGAAATGCCCTTTTATAGGGTTTACAGAGAGGGTGTTATTTCGAATTACCCGGATGTCCTCCTTTGGGAATGACTGTTTGCAAGTTGCATGCAAGTGACAAAGCATTACTCCTATCTTTTGGATGCCGCGACACTTGTCGACTCTGTGGAAGATCTCGTCATTTTATCATAGTCCTTTTATGGGGTTTACAAAAATGTCCTCCTTGGGGAATGACTGTTTGCAAGTTGCATGCAAGTGACAAATTACTCGTTCGGATGTTCACGCGTCAGGCAAGAAACTTTGGGGAATGAGTGCCTTTCCGCTTCGAGTTGAAAGTTGGTCAACTCGAAGCGGTGATTTCAAACCGGTTTCAGGCGAACGTGGTGAGGCTTACAGCGCTTCACGCTTCAACGCCTCGATGGGAACGAGCCTATCTTTTTGGATGCCGCAACACTTGTCGACTTTGTGGAAGATCTCGTCATTTTATCATAGTCCTTTTATAGGGTTTACAGAAAGGTGTTATTTCAAATTACCCGGATGTTCTCCTTGGGGAATGATTCTTTGCAAGTTTCATGCAAGTGGTCAAGCTATACTCCTATCTTTGTAATGCCGCGACACTAGTGGACTCTGTGGAAGATTTCATCATGAGAATCATTAATGGAAGACAGGATTCACATGACTCACCAGGTGTCTTCGAAATGTGTTCCAGTGCTATGAGGCTCATTTAGATGCTAAATTGAACTACGTTTAACCGTTTTCTGATCTAAATAAAATGATAACGGAAATCATTAATAGAGTTCAAGAACGTCTGTTATTGTTGTCGTTTTCCTATCCCACTTGGTAGACATCTAGTTTTCTGTTTTAATTAATAGAAAGTTCACTAAGTGAAGTTTACGGAGATGAAATTAAAATAATTTGCCCAAAAATTCTTAACGATTTGAACTCAAAGATTTTGATATGGAAGATCAAAAACCGAAAATTCATGATCTTTTAAAACCTGGTGAATTTTATCGACTGCAATTGTTTTGTTTGAGGAAAAAAAAATGGTCAGAATACAAATAAACCTCTGACACAGTCATTTTTAACATGACATGCTCCGCTACTTGTTGCAAAGTAGATCAAAAACTACTTGAAAACGCTTAGAGGGAAAATCCTACCACGGCAGCCATTGCTCCTTCTGATTACCACGGGCATCGATCTATGACGCATAGCTTATCTGAGAACCCCCTCTTTGGAAGTAGCCAAAAATTGACTTGTTTCGTAGATATGGATAGTCTCAAAAGACGATTCGTGGTTGTGGATAGTGTCAAAAGGCGATTCATGGTTGTGGACAATCTTAAAAGACGTTTCATGATTGTGGATAATCTTAAAAGACGTTTCATGGTTGTGGAAAGTATCAAAAGACGATTCATAGCTGTGGACGCAATTGACTGATTCTAGCAAAAGACGATTCGCGGTTACGGATAGTCTCAAAAACGATCCGTGATTGTGGATATCTCAAAAGACGATCCATGGTTGTGGATAGTGTCAAAAACGATTCGTGGTTGTGGATGGTCCCAAAAAACGATCCGTGATTGTGGACATCTCAAAAGACGATCCATGATTGTGGATAGTGTCAAAAACGATTCGTGGTTGTGGATGGTCTCAAAAGACGATTCGTGGTTGTGTATGGTCTCAAAAACGAATCGTGCTTTCAATGAATCGCTTTTTCGATTCTTTTTTTGGTGAGATGAACAAAAGTACTGTCTAGCGATGGACAATACTTCCATTAATGTATTAAGCAGTCTTTTTACAAAAATACCTAACCCGTTTTGTAGCATTCATAACAATCTGCGGATTCAACAAACCTAACAACTTCTACTCTTATCTTTCAGAACCCCGATGAACAGCTACGAGAACTATAATAGGGCTCTAGAAATGAACCGCAAAGATGCGGACACAGAAGCGAAATCCGCTGAATGGCAACTATACGAGGAACGACTTATACCCCTGACTTCTTTTATTGGTGCAATATCTTCATCGAAAATGTCCCGGGTGACCGACGCCATGGAAGCAGCTGTGAGCATGGAACACCCTTGTACCGTGTACAGACCATCAGCTAATATGGCTCGAAAGATCGCTTGGTACATACTGGAAATTACTCCCGCAATCTTTACTGATACCGTCACTAGGATGATACAAGGCATGGCGCCCTTCGCTGGACGACTGTGGAAATCTAAGCGCAAATGATACTTTATCTGTAGCGTTCTTCATATGCAAATAAATTTTTAGTTATTTTTCAATTCCTTCTGTTAGCTCACACACTCTCTCTATATATCTTGTTCAAATTTTCAATCGTTCATAAAATATTTTTTTTATTCATCCACTCAAGTTCAAATACATTTTTTTTTTTGAACTTGTAGTGGATGACACTGGATATTAATACAGTTTTTCAAATAGTAATTCAGTAATTAAATTTAATTAATAAATTTTAGTTTTTTTTATTTAAGTTGCATGTATCTACCAATAGATGGCGTCAGATAAACTTAAAAAAAATGAATGAAAGTTATTTATAAAGGACTTTCTGCAATATAGTGAAAAAAGTAGGAATTGACTTTTAAAATTTTTTTTTTTTATATATATTATTTGTTCAAAAATATAGTTGAATTCGAAATAATTGTTTGCTTCTAAAAAATTTGTCTTTTGTACAATAATTACAATAAACTTTTAAATTGATCGTATTTATAAAAAAATATTTTTAAGTTATTTATTTGTCAATTAGTCTTCTTCATTGGCGCAATAGCCTCTTGGTGGGCTAAGACCGTTTGTCTACTGATAGATTTCGAAACATGAGATGTTTTCGTTTTACGGAGTAGGGTTGTCAGTCTTGTACCCAGCGTTCATATTAGACCGGGGCCTATGGTTCAAAATGGAATTCGAATCATTACAAACATCCATAACATCGCAGGGACTCGAACCTGAAACCTGCGTCACCGAGCGCTAATCACTCGATCATCAGGCCTTGGTGAGTAAGTAACCTGGTCGTTTTGTACAAATTTCATATATATCACGTTATTATAGACAGTGTAGCATGTCAAAGTGGCTGCTTTGTATACTAATGTGATACGATGCGATATTTCATTATATAAAAAAAAATTTCGTTTGAAAGGAGTATATTAATGCCTTTTTTGAAACTAGTCTATATAAAAAACAATTCTACAAGCTAACCTACAACCTTAACACAATTTTTAGAATTTTAACATTTGAAGCATTTAACTTAAGAGGAGTTTTTTAAGGATTCAGATACACATCTTATCAAACTTCTATAATTGTCGAGATGTTGTAACGATAGGAGACGCCTGATCATCAGATACCCAATGCGAGTCATTGGGATAAGATCAGGCGATCTAGCTGGCCATTGAAATGTTTGATAAATTTGAAGACAATCAGGAGAAATGATTGCTGTAGTAGACTAGCCATATGCTCCTCTTATATAACACTATATATAAAAAAGGATTTTTACATATATCGTAAGCACATATATTCTGCAGATTCCTTACGAACAAAAAATTTTATCTTTTTAAATTTTTAATTGCTATACTTCTATTATAACTTATTGAGGTACGCAACTTCTTCTTTAAACAAAATTATTCTAATTGAAAATGAAAACTTATTTGAAACTATTGAATACAAAATTCAACAAGTAAAATAAAGAAATCATATACAAAAAAAGGATAAATTTTATTATATCTATTTATGTTACATTTAAAACTGTTTTGTTGCTGTAATTGCATTAGTATTATACTTATACATGCGTTTTCTATCAAGTTTTTTTATGCAATATACAGTTGAAGCTCTGTAAGTCGAACTTCAAGCGAGACTCCAAATAATTCGAGTTATAGAGTTTTAGACTTATGGAGGATTTCGACTTATGCGGATTTTGTAAGGAAATATTCGACTTGTAGAGGTCTAGATTCTTTCTTATTTTGAGTTAGAGAGGCAAAATAAATAAAAATTCAAGTTACACAGGTAATCAACATGTTTATTTGCAAGTTAAAGGTTATATTATGTACTACAATAAAAATCAAAATAAATCCGAAACAATCTTAAAAATTAAAAATATTATGTATTAAAAAAAGTCAGTTATTATTATTATTTTTTTTTTTTTGCTTTAGACAATTCGATCGTTCTCTATCTATAGCATTATCTAAGCTATAAAGGGCAGAAAATTATTTTTCTTCCGAGTTACTATTTCGTAGAATTGGTTATTCTATTTACTCTATACTCATACATTGTTTTCTAAGAAACAATGACGTGCATTGTCGGCAAAATCCTTAAAGTCGGTAACTTATTTTTCTTCCAGCTGTAGAGGTAATTAATTTCAAATAATCGAGTTGTAAAATCAAACATTGCTAATGTTCGAGATATAGAGGTCCAATGTTTTTTCTTTCGAGTTAAGGAGGGAAAATATATACCAAAATGTCTTGTGAGGATTAACTAATTATTCCGACTTTTAGAGGGTTGAAATTTCGAGTAGTGGAGGTTTTGGGGCTTGAAGGGAAGGGAACAAAAACTTTTTTTCGAGTTGTGGAGGTTTTCGACTTATCGAGGTTCGACTTAATGAGGTTCTACTGTATTAAACTGTCCATCGAAAAACAGAATATGAATAAAAGCATTATTGAAAAGTCTAAGCAAGCTTATTTTTTTGTGCGATCCTTGAGTGCACATTGTAAATATATTGGTTTCCCAAAGTTAAGGAAAAATTAAAAAAAAAAAAAAAAAGCAATTATCTGACTGAACTTGAAACTTCGTCTATATTTTCATAAATTTTAAGTAAAAATTCTTATTAAGTATTAAGTAATTCTTGTTAAGTATATTATTTTCATAAATTTTCATAAAAGAATTTCTTAATGTTAAAAATACAATGCCGTTAATGTTAAAAATAAATGTATCAGAATATCTGTAAATTAATGGATCTACTATCGCATAACGTCATTGCACACGTGGCTGAAAAGAGTTTTTAGAAGCTTCTGCAAGTGAAAAATTTAGTGAAATTTCAAGATAGCCTTTATATATATATACTACTCTGTGGAAAGAGTAAGACCGTTTTTCAATTTAAAATTCCAGGGGCTTACGGAATTTCAATTTTTTTTTTTTTAGGTTGCTGGCACTGTCCTTGACACCTGTGGGAAATTTGAAATCAAAATATTCATTAGTGTTTGAGTTACGCTTGGCTTTGTGACACTAAAACTGATTCCGGCGATTTTTGAAATGTCTGAATTAATTGAGCAAAGAGCTTGCATTAAATTTTGTTTGCGGAAATGTATAGAAGGTTGCAGAAGGCATTCGGTAAGCATTCGTATATCGGAAAGAAATATTTAGAACTGGTATAAACAGTCAGAGAACGCATTGAAAACGAAGAGCCCTCTGGTCGACCATCCACCTCAACCGACGAAGCTCACATCCAAAAATTTAAGATTTGGTGCTTGCAAACCGTCGATTTACAATTAGAGACCTTGCTGATGATGTTGGAATTTCAAAAGGATCTGTCAATTCCATTTTGGGCCTCAAACGCGTCCAATCTCGATTGGTACTAAAAACACTGAATGCGCCAGCTCACGCTGCATTGATTCTTCGTGACTTTCTCGCCAAAAATGAAAGTGGCCTGGCGGCCAAGTGGCTAGCGCTCTGGAGTTTGGTATCCCAAGCTTCAAGTTCGAATCTTGGCGAGGGCATGGATGTTTGTCAGTGGTTCGGAATTCACGTTAAACTGTAGGTCCCGGTCTGTTTAGCCCAAAGTGTGCACAAGATGACCGTAGAGCGACAAACCAAACCAAAAATGAAACCCATTTCGTTCCACAACCACCGTATTCATAACGTGCGACTTCTGGCTATTCCCAAAAGACCAAAAGACCACTTTGAGGGACACCGCTTTGAGTCGATTGAAGAGATTCAACGTGAATCGCCGCTCGCTTTGAAGGTCATCCCTGCCGATGACTTTTTAGCATGCATTGAGGATTGGAAAAAAATTGGCGTAAGTGCATTGTGTCCGGAGGGGATTACTTTGAAGCCATTAAAAATTATTTAAGAATTTTTGAAAAAAAAATAATAATTTGTCTTACTTTTGGGGCATTTTAGTATATATATATATAAATTAGGCATTATATATGAGTACTTGACATCATTCATCTGATAATGTGTGATGGCCTGCCATTGGATGAATAAAAACGTATTCCACAAGCATGAAAGTTCAATGGGAGACCTTTGTTAGTTTTTAGATTGTTGAATGCATGTAGAACGTACATCTGCTGAAAACCTAGTGTATCAGATTTCCTCTTCTTGCTGCTATCTGCAAGAAGACACTATCAAGCCAACCCATCTCGGATCTTCTGTAGCAGCCATTGTAAGACTGGTATGCAGATCAAAATATGCAAAAGGCTTATGGAAGGAAGATCATATGCAATATGCCCAGCATCACATCACCGGAATTTAAGGTTTAAATGAAAACGCGTGCATATCTATTGGAGTGAAAGTCAATGGAAATCTGTACTATTTTCGAATGAGTCCAGATTCTGTTTGAAGAGTGAATAAAGACGATTGTTTGTCTGGTAAGAACTAGGAGCTCGCTATAATACCAGTCGTATCCATGAAAGGGGCAGATTTGGCCTATGATAGGTATGCGTGTGTGTGTTGGGGGGGGATATCTTAACACCTAAATACACAGTCCAGTCACATTAATGTGACCACTTGTCAAAAGCCAGAATATACACTCTTGTATATTCTGGCTTTAAGTGAGAGTGGAATGTGTTATTAAGGGGTATTCTTTATATACGTTCCACTGCAATGTGCTGCCACCTGCCTTTGTGATTGGTTATTTCACGTTGATGTCGAAAATAGGTGGTGGTCACATTAATGTGACTGGCCTGTGTATCATCCCTAGAGACACAGTTACTGATCAGTTACATTGAGACAATTTTCTTGATACTGTAGTTTGTTCATACGCAGCTACAGTCAGTATTTTCTCCATTATGACTATACTGCAAGACCACATAGACCTCGGTTGGATGCATGTAGAAATTATTCGGATAGATCCCTACACGGACCAGATGAAGCCAGCATTGTTTTTAAATGCATTAACACAACAAAAGGCTTTTCTGTTAAATATGTTAATAAACACCATGATTTTGTGCAAGAAACATCGCTGCAATGTCTGTATATCTGTTACAATTGATCGCACTCCATATTAAAACTGATAAAGAACTCGGATACCACGTTTTCCATTTTTGTGTCGGAATTTTTTTTTTTTTTTTTTTTTTTTGTATTTTTGAGACAGAAAATTTGTGTATTGTTTTTCTTTTGTGCTCTAATTTATGAATTCCGTCTGGATTTTTTTCGTCAAATTTTATTAAATTAAAATGAATAAAAATTTCACAAATACAATTTGTTTTCCTTACTTACTAAATAATGAGTGTTGTGCAGCCGACTTGAGACACAGGTTGAGAACTCACAGATTTATTTACATGCGCACAAATAGCATACACGTACAATTAATTCCTCTCTGGGTGAGAGGCTGTAGGCCGACTAATACATAGGATTGATGTTAGAGAAACATTTACAGGAGTTTATCAAAATAATGGAAACACCATAGATTTATAAAGAATCCTTTATTAGTATGGTGCAGGATCGCCTTTGGCATGTAATACAGCTTGAATTCGCCTATAGTGTTTAGAGGTATATTGTCCCATTCTTCAAGGAGATATTGTGAAAATTCTGGGAGATGCCGGTGGAAGTTATCGATGCTCTAAAATAGACCATAATGTTCAATGATATTGAGATCGGGTGACTATGCGGGCCAAGGTTAGATGTTTAACATCATCCTCGTGTTCATCAAACCATGATTGGACAAGTCCCGCTGCATGAATGGGTGCATTATCATCCTGAAAATTCCATCTTGTGCAGGAAACAGTTTTCATCATAGGATGGACCTGGTCAGCTAAAATTTCTCTATATTTCTTCCCAGTGATCCTTCCTTTCAGGGTTATGATTACTCCTGCAGAAAACCATGGCACGGTTGCCGATATCATGACAGATCCACCTCCATGCTTGACAGTTGTAGGGAGACAATCACGATCATACGCTTGTGCAGGTGTCCTCCAAACATACACCCGTCCTGTTGTAGGGAAAAGTGTGAAAGACGATTCGTCACCATATTACTATCTTTCACTTATCAATCGACCAGGTTTTGTGAGTGTGGCACCAACACCGAGTAGACGACGTTTGGCATTAACATCTGTTTCAAGTGGTTGGGAATTGCTGCTCTGGCGTAAATGTATTATTTGTGAAGGTGCTTTTCTAACTGTAATGATTGACACTGAAGAATCCAGATGCTGACTGAGCACTGTGGTCACTTTTACTGCAGTTGTTCGCCTTTGAGACATCACAATCTGCTTCAATACCCGTCTGTCTCTTTCACTGAGCTTCTGTTTCCGTCCACTATTTTACTTTGCCGAGCTTGCTTGCCACGCAGTGTATACTGTCATGAGGCACCGTACCTCTGTACTTTAGGCACCGTACCTCTAGAAACGCCTAAAGTTGGGATGTTTCGTTGTACTTGCTCCAGCTAGACGGGCTCCTACAATTTGACCTCTTTGAAAATCTGGAAGCTATTATTACATTTTAATGCTTACGAAAAAATGTCACTTCTATTCTACAGTATTTTGATAACCCCTTACAGTAATGGCCGAGTGGCTTCTGGCTCTCGGTACCAGAGAGGTTTCGGTTCGAGTTTAACCATGGATGTTTGTAGTGGTTCAATCACGTTAAACCGTTCCCGGTCTAACACGATCGTAGAGCGTTGTGGAGAGTGACATATTAAAAAAAAAAATAAGGAAAACTAACTGTCTTTATATCATATAGTGATTTGTATTATAGTCCTTGTTGCTTCACATCCCCATTACCATTCATTCATCATCAAAGTCATCACCCCCTGTACATTTAACGACTGACCTTCATCAGCGCCGTTCTCGGCTAAGAGATTTCATAAGTTTTCGGTGCTTCCTCGAAGATACCTCAAACTATTTTTTTACCATCAACATATTGTATATACAACGTTTAGTATTACTTTACATTGTAATTATTTATTAAACATCTTCTATATTAGTTACGTGTTTTCTACCTCAGAATACATTAAAATGTCTTTAATTTCAAATCAGTAGTTTGTATCTTATTCACATTCTTTTAATTTGTTGAAAAAAGTATATATCTTTCTGCATCCACTTTTTAAAAATATTTATGATTTCATAAGTTAAAATTTCTTCCTCTCTTGAATCAATTGGCAAATATTTAGAAAAGAAAGGAAATAAAATATTTTTATTCCACAACATTTTTGCTTATTTACTATTGCTGTATGTTATCTGACAACTTTTTGTTTGTTTGTTTGTTTTACATCTACTGTTAGAATCAGTATTCACATTGTGTAGCCTGAGACAATGTTTTGCCTTGTAATCTTATTTCGAAGATTGCATAGAGCGCTAGATATCATAAGCTTATGAGATTCAAAGAGAAAAAAAAATGGCAATAATAATATTCTTATACAATTTCTTTCATATGTTAAATAATCCAATTTAATTTGTCTTTCTTATGAGAAATATTCTTATTTAATTTCTTTCCCATTTTAAATTAATATTTAAAGAAATGACATATGCATTAAGAAATATATGAGGCTAACGCACAGAAAATAAATTTTTGATAGGATAATTTTTGCATCGAAGTTATAAATTTCTGTGTGTACATCTACTACAAGTCAACAAAACCGAAAAGAAAAAAATCGTGAATTAAATTATAATAGATTTAAAATGACTTTCAAAAGGTAGAGTTGACAACAATTTGTATTGTTTGCTAGATAATGTTTGATCATCATTATCGTAATATTTTGTATGTGTTCTTCAAACTCGATACTTTGTAATGAAAGTTTCAGGTTCTTAATCACATTCAGATATTAAGATTTATTAGTAGTGTGGAAATGTATTTTAAAATCACACAACCATCATAACTTTTAGCTGAACATTCTACATTAATGCTATTGAAATGTAAAGAACTCTATGCTGTAAATTATTCTTCAATGCATTCACTTGATAGGAATGCATTTACAAAAATTATGAAGCTTCTAACAGGTAAATTTTTTTCTCTGTTTATTTAAGAAGCCTTCTAGTTATGTGTGATTTTTAGATACAGATGTGTGGATTTCAATAAAATTTAGTAATCTTTTTCTTTTACATTTAACCTATTTTATGTTATCTTAAAAAAAAAAAAAAATGGTGAAATTAGATATTTGCATCAATTTGATGTCAAATAACATGTTTACATGAAAAAAATAGATGTGAGGCAAAAAAATTTAGATCATATTAATGTAAAAACGTTTTAAAAATCATTCTCTAACATAGGATCATCCCTTACAATGAATTTCACAGTTAAAATATTTTAAAGATTTTTGGACAGAAAAAAACAAACTTTTACTTAATTTGCATTACAGCTATTTAAATTATATACAGCTATATAATTTTTTATACAGCTATTTAAAATAACTGTAAGCAATTTTTCAGAGCTTAATATATTGAATACTTTAATTTTAAGAGAAAATTTAAAAATTTTTTTAATTGAATATAACATCGAATATACTGTGTTTCTCTTATAAGAGATGCAAAAGAAGGTAAAAAAAAAAAAAAAAAAATTCAGATGTATTTTTTTTATAACTAAAATGTTAATATCAAAATTTGAAATCCACATATTTTCATTTGTTTTTCAATAATCAAAACTAATAATTTTATAAATCTACTAAAAATATATTTTTCTTCTGCAAGATAGATTAAACCTGAAATTAAACATGCCAAATTTCAATCTCAGAATAGCCCAACCAAATTATTATTGCTTTTCAAATAGTTCACTAAATCTTAACTTTTTTTCCCTTCAACTTTTTGTAATTTTCGCTTCTGAATAATTTTTCCCTTTAAGCTTCAAAAATTTTTTCTCCTAGAACATCACCCCTTTCTTTTTCTATAAAGAAATCCAAAGACTTTTAAAATAATTTAGTTCAAAAGAAAAAAAAATTATAAAAAATGAAAGAAATGACTTAATGATTATAAAATAATAACAAATATTTTTTTCTTCTGTCTGTTGAAACACTTAGATGGTAAAAAAAAATCTGTGAGGGGAAAAAAGAAAGATCATTTTTAAGCGTAATCAGAGTTTTCAAATGCAACTTTTGCATTTGAAAACTCTGATTGAAGCATTTGAAAACCAATCTTTTCTTCTTTTGAAAGTAAATGAAAAAAAAATTATTTTATAATCTTGATATGACAGACATACATATGGAGTTGTGCTTTAAAAGTTAATAATAATAATAAAAATTAAAAAACATAGTGCATATCCCTAACATTTCAAAAAAAATTGTCGAAAGAAAGTAATGAATGGATTTATTATTAATTTTTAGTAATTTGGTATAACTGGGATTGCTTTGATATATATTATATGTACATATTTTATTAACATGAAGATGTTCATAATTGTCATATTGTATGGATTATGTGTTTTTAGGTATTTTAACTAGTTGATATTCTATTTAAGGCTAAATTTGTTCAAATTTAAGTCTTTTAGTTTAGTTAAATCTTTTTTGTTTGCTGGTGAAGTATTTGATTTTTTTTTTTTTTTTTTTTTGAGATCTTTATATTTTAAAATTATTTATATTTGACATACCTATGAAAAACAAATTCATGTATTTCACTGTTATTCTAATGCCCTGCTGAAAGGAATTTTTTTTTTTGTTTTATTCCATCATTACAATAAAATTATTTTGATTTAAAAAAAACAGCATTCTAGTTAATTTACAATAAGTTTTGATTTCTTTCTTTAACAATTAGAGATGTTGAATCACAGTTTTCTAAGAAATAAAATATTTTTGAAAATGAATTTCATATTACTTACAGATAAACACTTTCAAATTGTTTGTTTGTTTATATTGATATAACTGGTAACATAAATATTTTTTATGAAATGTGTATTTACTTTGCTTCACTATATTCACTAATTTCAAGATTGGACTGTTGCCATTATAAAAGTTATAAAGGAATTAAATTTAAAAATTATAGTAAATGAAAAAAATAATTGTTAATATAATAAAAGATAAATTTCATTTCCATCAATTATATACATAATGCAACCTATTTTTAATTGTTGGTAATTATTGAACAAATAGATTAAGTGATAAAATAAATATGAATTATAATTTGATGCTTTTTATCTGATTTTATTAAAGTCTTTGGTTAAATTATGCATGTTTATATAATTTGCATTTCTCAAACTGTCAAAAAATGAAGAATTTGTAGAAATCTCAATTCTTTGTTGATGAAGTTTCTTTCTCATAACAAATTAAGTGACCGAAATTTGAATAAGCAAGAAAAAATGTTTTCTAAAAAGAAATTTTAATACATTAACTATAAATTTAACAAAATGGATTAATTGTTAGAAATACGCCCTATAAAAATGAGGGTAAATAAAATATCTGATTTTCCAGAAAAAAAGATTTTTAATAAAAATATGAAATAAGAAGAAACTATACAAATTATTGCAATTATAACTTTCATGTGATCATTACATTGTTTTTTGGTTTTTTTAAAGACAAATGACAGAATATTTTTATGGTGCTTTTTAATGGCCCTTTATGGATCATAGATATTATATTCCTACATATTTTTTACTTTTTT
>BPLR01021277.1:0-158554 GCA_021605095.1 Caerostris extrusa | reverse complement strand
TGAAACTCCAATTAAGTCACGCTTTAATTGATTGAATCCGTAAAACTTTCTTAAATTAAATGCAAGTGGTTAAATTTTATATGTTAAATATATATTTTTGAGATTCTAAAATTTTTCTTTTTACGACATGAAACTTAAATATGTACTTCTTGAAGATAAAATTCAACTATGCTTTATAGAAAATTAATGTCATACAAATGAATTTTAGGATTTAAATTAAATTATAAGTCATGCCTATACAATGAAAATATTTAAATAAAAACAACACTTTTACAAAACATCTGAAAAATTTGATGTTTCTTTATGTTAAAATAATTTGAATTGTTCCATGTTCTTTCAATATCCTTACATTCAGTCAAAAATTAAAGCAACAATATGCGTTACTTTGAATTTAAAATACATAATAGCTTTGAATATGCTCATTATTATTTTGTAAAATACTTTAAAGCTAGATGTCTTGAATCAGTAAATGGATGGTCGTATGCATAAGCTAATTCTTTAAATAACTGTTTATTCAGTAAATATATTGTAAGTGAAAATACTTATTAAATTCATTTGTTAATTTTTTGCAGATGTATTTGAAATTCTTATTAAATCCTTCAAAATATTTTGATATGTGATGAAATGGTTTCCCTAAAATATATATTTTCCTAATATTTTTCAGTACTTTATTTTTTATCCAATGACTAATGCTAGTTTTTGCAGTTAGACAAAAGTATTTCATTTATTTGATACTAAACAAATAGTCGAAAGGATAAACATGGGAAAATGAAACAATTCGTTGATGTAAGCTTGCAAAACAAATAGTGACGACAAAGTATTGATTTTTGGGCCTATTATTAGACGTAATTGCCTACAGGATTACAAGTAGCTAAAACTAATTGATGTAAGGATCATTAAATTCTTGTATGTAGTAGTAGAAAAAGATTAAATTTAGAAATAAACATATAATATATAACTTTTATAGATTTAAAATCGTTTTTGAATGCAAAATGTGTAGCCATATAATGAGGAAGAAATCATCATTCATTAGCTCCCATGGTAAATAAAAAAAAAAATTCGATGATATTATATTTCTTATTTCAAATTTATGAGGGCTTTTCTTACAGTTTTCATTAGTCGTTAAAATGAAATAGCTATCAATATATTTTGAATAGACAAATGAAATATATATATTTCTACTAGGTTGAAGGAAAGTCATATGATAATGCTATGAAATGACAACGTAATGTGAAATCTTTTTAAATAAATAAATTGTACATACAAAAATTAATTGTTGAAAATCAAAAATATTTTTAATAAAATAGATATTTGCAATTTGTGCCTCATAAAAGTTTCCATGACTGTTATCTTTCTGGAATATAGGTCTACGAATATATGTTTCTGGAATATAGGTCTCTGAATTTCTTCTCAGCAGCTTATATATGCTACACTTGTCTCAATTCCACTTGCATCGTATTGTATGGTGTCTTTGTAATATGTCTGGAAACTGTAATAAGGGAAAGTAATGTTAAAAACAGAAATATTGCAGTAAATTCTTGAAATATTTAAAATAAATGTCCTTTGAAATTTATGAACTAGAATTTGTCTCTGTATGTTTTGAAACATATATTCTTACAACTCAGTGCAAACCAACACTAAAATTTCATCACATTACGAAATCAGGTGTTATATGGTTTTAAAAAGAATTTTTTTGGATTTTCCGCTGGTTTTGTGAGAAATACTTGAATTAAATTTAAAGTGAGCATATCATATCGATTACAATCTGAAGAATATGATTCTGAGTGACTGACACACCGTTTAGAGTTTTTGTCTTTTTGATGATGATCTTCACCCCGAATTGCTTAAATTTTCATTTTACAAAACAATTTTTATTTTTATTTTTACTACCATTTTTATTAAAGCAAAACTTAGTATCCTTTGTGTCATTTCCACTGAAAAATTATTTGTTTGTGAAATGAATCGTACGATTAAAAGTATCGATTTATGTTCTCAAGGCCATTTTTACTTCTAAGACATACTATATTAAAAGTTTCAGCGGTAGCTTTCTTAGCCTATGATTCGATGTTTTGCTACCTTTCTTTTTTAAACAATAATAAGCATTAATTGTCTCTTAAACCTTTAATAATAAAATATATATCATTCTGAAAAAAATGTGCACCAATTTCTGAAAATACCACATTATCGGAGGAAAAAAATTGTTGTCCATGCATCATAATTTTTATAAGAAAAGAAAGGATATAGGATAAAATAATAGTTCAATAATTATGTTTTGTAAGGAATTGTTCTTAAGAAAAATTCAAACTTGCCATTTGTTTAGCTATACAAAAGAATCTGTTATCTTTAATGAATTAGAATTTTTTATAAATAATTTTATTATTAGATAAATATAATAAATAAAATTTAATTTAATTTATTTTTGTTTAAATAAATAGCTGGTCAATATATATCCTGAAATTTAATGTTACAGAAAGAAGATAGTAGGCAAGACACAATTAAATGACTTATTAAATTATTTTTAATTTTCTTATAATACATATAACATGTATAGTTAAATACAATTAAAAAAGTTTTCAATAAAAAAAAATTTACATCTCCAAGTGGATTAAATAATTTAAAACTCGGGATAAAGAATTCTAAAGGGAATATTCAGTGTAAAACCAATTTCACTGCAACATTTTAGAGATTTGCATTTCAAATTTCATTATAAGTTGGCAATTGAACCATGTGAAACATTCTTCAATTTATTTTAAATTAGATGTGTTTTTTGTTTATAGATGTTAAATTGAAATAAAAAACAAGATATATAATAACATACAAGATTTATAATAGAAATAGACTCAATATTTGTAAAATATTCTTTTTAATTTATTTCAAAGACTATGCTTTAATTTATTGGAAAGTTCTATGCAAACCTTAGATAGAGCAATATGTAAGAAAAATCCTAGATTGAAATAAATAATTTTATTTTATATCCATGCTTTAATAAATTATGCTAGATGAAGTAATTAAGGATTGACAGCAAAGGTTTTCAGTGATAAAATAATGTATTGCAAAATTATACAAAGTTACTCACTTATGAAAACTTAGAACTATAATAAATTTTATAGATGAAAATAAAAATAAAAATAATTTTCAAATATTTTCATGGAATAAAAAATATGAAAAAAATATTACAGTGAAGCAAAAATTCTTTGTTTTAATAAATTGAAAGAAATATTCTAGTGAAATATTCATCTTATAAAAATTTAACGTGTCCGCCATTTAGTTAAAAATGGTTATATTATTTTGCATATTTTTTGTAATTAATATCTCTAAATATAAAATTTATAATGTTTATTATTGTTCAACAGCATTCCAAATAAATTTTAAAATTAATTTATTTAACTATTTAAAATTAGTTTAATATGTTTTATTTTTAAGTTTAATATTATTATATAGCAGTAAACTTAATTTTATGTAAACTTCACATGACAGAAATAAAAGTAAACAATGTTTATTTGTAAAAAAATGTATTTTGGAATTATTTTAAAACACTGAAAATTCATTTTTGGACAAATAAATTATTTTTTTTTAGTAATTTGTTTGCAAACTTTAAATGTGGCAATATACAAAAATATCAGACTGAAATAAATATTTTTTGTTTTGTTCCCTAAATTGAATAAAATATGATGGAAGAGGCAATTAATGTTTGACAACGACGAGAAAAAAAAGCCTTGCACGATTAGATAAGATAATTTATTACAAAAATTATACAAAGTTATTCAAGAAGAAAAGTGAAAAAAATTATAATAAGTATTACATGATAAATAAAAATAAAAGAAATAATTCTTAAATATTTTCGTGGAACTAAAAATAAATAACAGTTTTATATTTATTCCGATGGAATAAAAAGAATTTTGTTTTAACAAAGTGAAAAGAATATTATATACAAAAGTTTGTGTGTTTCAGTTTAAAAAAATAAACATAAATGTAACAATTTTCCTTTTTTAAACAAAGTGTAAAGAAGTATAAAAAAAATAGCCTTATGAAAATACCATTATTTAAAAAGAAGGTTTAAAATATTTTAGATAAAAATTATATAATTTAAATTGTAAGGCATACATTTATTAAACAAAGATTCTTCTATTTCAATTTAAATATGTTATATTTAATGTATAAGTACCTGATTGCTGGAAAGAAAATAAATGTGAATAGTTAACAGTATTTTCTGGATATATTTTAATCAATTCAGTTTTATATGTTATAGGTTGTCATGCATTTAATAATATTATATTATTAAGGCCTACGATGTTGATATTTTTTAAAATTTTATAAGTAAGAAATTGTGAGAGGATGGTACATCACAAAATTATGTTAATTATATCAAAATAATTTGTATTTAAAATCATAATTATTATTTTTCATGTGGGTGCGCAGAAGATCTACCTCCCCGTGGTACACCTGGTAACACATTTTTAGTGGCTTAAATATCTGCAACTTGGCATTATTGTTAGATTAATGAACTCTGTTTCAGCATGTTTTGTTGTATTATTTTGTTGTTGTATTTATGTTGTATGTTTTTTTTTCTTGTTCTTTTTGCTGTAACTGTTCATAATCTTATTTTATTTTATGAAAAGTAGAACAACAATCTATTTTTATAACAGTTCAAGAAAATAATTCGGAGTTAATTTAATGTTAAAAACTGATAAATAATTTTATTTTTGAACTCAATATTAATTTTAAAATTCAATTTTTTTTGCAATATTTAGCTTTGATTACTGGATATTTTAATGTGTAATGACATTTTATTTCTTTAGTGTTGCAAACTGCCAATGTATTAAATTAATGATCCTTTTAAATTAAAAAAAAAAAAACTTTCACAGTTATTATTTTCATTATAATTCTTATATTCTTATATATTCTTAAAAAAAACTTTATTTTTATTTACTAATCAAACTAGTAGAAGATTTTTTTGATTTTCTGTAAATTAACTGGACAATCTAAAATTTAAATTAAGTGAAGAATGAATTTAGTTAAACAAAAAAAAGGAATATACGCTGAAGTGACAAAAGTCATGGGATAGCAATATGCAAATTTTCAGATGGCAGTAGCATCGCGTAGAACAGGTATAAATGCGCAGTGCTTTCGCAGAGCTTTCATTTCTGTTCAAGTTATTCATGTGAAGAGGTTTTGACGTGATGATGACCGCACGACGGGAATTAACAGACTTTGAACGCGGAATGTTAGTTGGAGCTAGACGCATGGGTCATGCCATTTCGGAAATCGTTAGGAATTCAACATTTACAGATCCACTGTGTCAAGAGTGTGCCGAGAGTATGAAATTTCAGGCATAACATCCCACCATGGACAGCGCAGTGGTCGACCGCCTGCACTTAACGACCGAGACCGGCGACGTCTGCAAAGAGTCGTAAATTCTAACAGACAAGCAACACTGCGTCAAATAACCGCAGAAATCAATGTGGGACGTACAAGGGACTTGTCTGTTAGAACTGTGAGGAGAAATTTGGCTTTCTTGGGCTATTCCAGCAGAAGACCGACTCGAGTGCCTTTACTGACAGAACGACATCGCTTGCAGCGACTCTCGTGGGCACGTGAGCATATCGGTTGGTCCCTAGATGAATGGAAAACCGGGCCTGGTCCGATGAGTCACGATTTCAGTTGGTAAGAGCTGATGGTAGGTTTTGAGGGTGGCGCAGACCCCACGAAGCCATGGACCCAAACTGTCATCAAGGCATTGTTCAAGCTGGTGGTGGCTCCGTAATGGTGTGGGCTGTTTTTCATGTCATGGACTTGGTCCTCTGGTGCGACTGGAGCGAACATTGACTGGAAATGCTTATGTTCAGCTACTTGGAGATCACTTGCAGCCATTCATGGACTTCATGTACCCAAACAACGATGGGATTTTTATGGATGACAATGCGCCATGTCACCGGGCCACAACTGTTCGCGATTAGTTTGAAGAACATTCTGGACAATTTCAACGAATGATCTGGCCACCTAGATCGCCCGATAGGAATCCCATCGAGCATTTATGGGACATCATCGAGAGGTCTGTTCGTGCCCAAAATCCTGCACCATCAACGTTTTCATAATTATGGACGTCTATCGAGACAGCATGGCTCAATATGCCTGCAGAAGACTTCCAACGACTTGTTGAGTCCATGCCACGTCGAGTTGCTGCACTTCGCCGGGCGAAAGGGGAGGGCCGACACGATATTAAGAGGTATCCCATGACTGTTGTCACTTCAGTGTAAGACAAAAAAATAAGTGAAATTGCATAGCAGTACAAATTATTCACTAATATGTACTAATACAGGCTACTGTGTCTTTGTAAATAGCGCATTAGGTTCAGGGTTTCTGGTACAAAACTTGACTAGCTATAGTGAATCAAAAGTTTCAGTTTATAAACAGGAATGGTAACAACAAATTTTCAGATTAAAAAGAACCTTTTTGTACCAGACAATATTGGCTGGAATATCTTTGAGAATAGCGCCTTAGGCTCACCAACAGTTTTTGGGTTAAAACTTGACACCTTTAGAAAAACTTAAATTTTGACACCACCTTTGGGAGAGGGGCAGTGTTGGTGTAGTGTAATTTTGAGCATCATGCAGGGTCCGAGGTGCACCCTGGTTGATGCTCAATAAGCTGAATTTCTGTCGTTCCAGAGATGAATATGTAAGGCAAATGTTTTTGACATTAGAAAACCACAGTATATGTTGGAAAGTGATTTTAATTATGCTGAGAGAAAATTCTTTCTCAGCTTACGAGTAAAGTGGTTAATAAAATACCTAAATTATAATTTCATAAAAGATTTCATTAACAAACTTCAATTCGAAAATATATCTTTCTTATTATCCAAAAAGAGTGTGTTAAAAATTTTAACAGCTAATTCAAATAGGAAAAAATATGTCTTTTATAATATGATGCTATTGGGGAGAATAATAATTCCATGCAAAATGATGTAACTTTGTAAAAGTTTCTTTTTTAATAAACTAAATAAGACAACTATTAATTTTGGAACATCATATTTTTACTATATTTTGATATTCTGAGTTTGGTACTTAATATCAAATATGAGCTTGCTGTAACAAAAGTTTAGATTACACATCTAATTGATGAAATGTCCAAATACCGTTTGGATAAATAAAGACGAAGATACGATTCCTAATATACAATGATCCTCATAATAAGTGATTAATGCTTCTTCTTAGATTTAAAGATAAAAACCTCACATTATTTTCAATATAATTTCTATAGAGTTTCTTATATATTCTCATAAGAACTTTTTTATTTACTAATGAAATTAGTAAAAAAAATGTTTGATTTTAAGAGGTTTATGTAACTGAACTTTATATTAAATGAAGAAAGAATTCAGTTAAGCAAAAAATTATTGTAGAACAGCAATTAAGTAACATTATAAAACTATGTTTATATATATGTTGAATATAATTGAATAGTTAATGTTACAATACTGCATATAAATTATTCATTTATATGCAACCATACAAGCTGAAGTGGCTTGGTGAATAGCACATTAGGTTCACCAAGGGTGTTTGGGGCACCTACCAAACTTAATCAGCGATGAAGAACCAATAATCAGGCTCCGTTTATGGACAGAAATGGGAACAACAAATCTTCAGAGTGGAAAGTCTACCATTTCCACCAGATTGTACATTTGGTGGTGTCCATCCTAAATTGATGTTTGACAGTGTTGGTATAGCGTAGTAGGCCTGCCGAGAGGCATCCTTCACGACGCGGAATCTGCTGCATTTTTATTTTTGGCATTCTAGAAACGAATGTCTAAGGCGAAAGTCTTCTATATTCGAAAACTACAGCTTATGTTACAAAGTAAATTTTATCAAACTGCTGGAAAGATTTCTTCCCAGTTTACGAATAGACTGGTTGATAAAATGAGTAAATTATTATTTCCGAAAAAGCCCTCATTAACAAACATTAATTCGCAAATATATCTTTCTTATACATCAAAAAAAGTTCGTGAGAAAAAAAAATCTATAATTTTGTAAGATAAACTATTAAAGACAGGTATTCATTTTGGAGCATCATATTATTGCTATATTTTGATAGGTTCGAAATATCAAAATACGAGTTACAAATATGATTTTTATTGTAACAAAATGTTTAGCCCAATAGTTTAGTTTCGCTTACACATCTAGTTGATGAAATGTCCGGATAATGTTGGATAAAGAAAGACGACGATACGGTCACTGATATATCTTCATCTCGCATAAATCCAGGGATTTCATAGTGCCCTTTGTAGAGAAACTTTAGTAGCCAGCTTTTCTAAAGATGGCCAGTATCAGTTTAAAAATTGGAGCAAACACGTCCTGGAAAATCTCCCTCGCATACCCTGTTGGAAATGAATCAAAACTCCAGGCCCCATTTGTTACTTCGCACTCAGAGTCCAGATAAATACATTCAAAAAGGAAAAAAAAAAAAAGAAAGGCCCCATTACCCTCCCTGACATCGGGGGGGGGAGGGAGGGGTATGAAGGAAATATTTTGAGTATATGTTTCCGTCTTTAGCCATTTCTTGCATACAGCTCGCGTTCCTTCCATATGAATTTCTCTAGTAGTATTTCGCTTTATATTTTTTATATATTTCTTATCCTTTACAGAAAAAGCAAAAATCCTTGCATTTTCCAACTATTTCCATGACACTGTTACAGCAGAGCTTAAAAGAAAGACCCAAGTGAAAAAGGAAGACGAAACACCTAAGAAATAATTAAAATATAAATAAAAAAAGAGAAGTTACATTACAAGAATAAAAGAAATATAAATAAGCAATACCATCGGGAGAAAAATTTAAAGTTTTGGTTGGCAATAGTTTTTCTTTTTCATTTCATTTCTTTCGGTGAGTGAACTTGTAGCAGTGGAAATGCCGAGATCTTTAGTCGCACCTGGGCCCCAACTTGCTTTTACGAGTGCTGTCATAGATTTAAGAGAGGATAACCGAGTCTTAGCAGAAGTGTGCGAAGAGATTAAATATGCATCGAGTCGAATAAATGTGTTCTTCTTCTTTTAAAAAAATTTTTTTTTTTTTTTTTGAAATATTTGAAGGAAGGAAAGAGTGGAATTACAGAGTGCTCTTGTCTGTTTTTTCCCCTTCATTATCGATACAAATTGAATTCAATAGCTTTTAAGAATAGTATTGTTTCAAATTGATAACACCATTTTAATAACGAATAAAAAGTTATCTTTTTTTCAGCGTCAGATACTTATATGTGGAATTTTGTCACGCATCAGATGAAAACGGGAATTATTTTTGTGAATGATATTGTTTGCTTCTGATATATTTTTTTTTTTTTCTTTTTTAAATCTAGTAGAATATTGCAAGCAAAATTAAAAATTACACTTTTTTTGCTTCTGATATCTCATAAGCGTTAAAATTTTAAAATGAAATCATTACGGAGAAATTAGTTTAATTTTATTTCAACATTGGTTTAATAAACCACAATTTATATTGTCTTTAATAAATCCAAATTTATTTCGTTTTTTAGCCAGCTAATAAACCATGGGTTTTATTATTTAACAACCATGAGGTTATTATCAACCGTTACCGACCGATTTATTAACCATACAGTTTATTATGAACCGTTTATTTTGTTTTTAAAAAATCATCAATTTATTTTGTTTTTAATAAATTATTAAAGATAGCTATTTTTTAACAGGATATTGTTGCTATATTATTATGTTCTTTGACTTTTGGTTTGTAATATCAAATATGACTTGTTGTAACAAATATGACAAAAACGGTTTAGCTTACACTTTAGTTGACGAAATGTTTGGATACTATTGGATAAATAAAAACGACGACGATACATTCACTCATATATCTTCACCTCGCATAAATACAGGGATTTCAGAGTGGACTTTGTAGAGAAACTTTAGCAGCCAGCTTTTCTAAAGACGTCTGGTGTCAGTCTGAAAATTGGAGCAATCACCTCCTGGAAAATCTCCCTCGCCTACCTTGTTGGAAATGATTCAAAACTCCAGGCCCCATTTGCTACTTCGCTCTCAGAAGTCCAGAAAACTAGATTCAAACAAAAGAAAAAAAAAAAGTCCCTTCACCCTCTCCGAAATCGGGGGGAAAAATGAAGGAAAGTTTTTCGAGTATATGTTTCCGCCTTTAGCCATTTCTTCCACACAGCAGCGTCCATTCCATATGAATTTCTCTGGTAGCATTTCGCATTATATTTATATTTTTATCCTTTACAGAAGAAGCAAAAAGCCTTACATTTTTTTTTTTTCCTCTAGTTTCCATGCACACTGTTGCAGCAGAGCTTAGAAGAAAGACCCCGAGTGAAAAAGAAGACGAAACGCCTAAAAATAACGAAAAAAAATAAGAAGTTACATTACGAGAATATAAGAAATATAAATAATCAAAACCATGGGAGAAAAAAATTTCAAAGTTTTGGTTGGCAATAGTTTTTCTCTTTTCTTTTCATTTCATACGGTGAGTGAACTTGTAACTGGAAATGCCGAGATCTTTAGTCGCACCTGAGACCATCTTGCTTTTATCAGTAGAAATGTGCGGAGAGATTAAATATACATATAGAGTCGAATAAAAGTGTTCTTCTTATTGAATTAAAGATATATATATATATTTTAATATTTGAAAGAAGGAAAGAGGTGGAATTACAGAGTGCTCTTGTCTATTTTTTTCCTTCATTATCGATACAAATTATTATTATTATTATTATTTTTGGACAAGCATACTATTGTTTCAAATTGATAAGACTATTTCAATACCGAATAAAAAATTATCTTTATATTTAGCGTCACATGCTCATATATTGGAATTTGTCACGCATCAGATGAAAATAAGAATTAATTTTAAAACTATTTCTTTCATATATTATTTACCATTGCTTTTAACTGGTAAAATTCTACATGAAAAATTAAAAATTTCACTATTTTGCTTCTGATATCTCATAAACTTAAAATTATTAAAATGAAATTGTTATGGGGAAATCAGTTTCGTTTTATTTCGACTTTGTTTTTCATAAACCACAATTTATTTTGTTTATAATAATTCACAATTTATTTTGTTAATAATAAACCACAATTTATTTTGTTTATAATAATTCATAATTTATTTTGTTTATAAGAAATCACAATTTATTTTGTTTTTAATAAATCAAAATTTATTTGGTTTTTAATAAACCGTGGGTTATATTAATTAACAAACATGGGGTTATTATTAACCATTACAGACCAATTTCTAAACAGGGGTTTATTATACACCGTTTATTCTGTTTTATCACAAATTATTAAAGACAATTTTTTGTAATATGATGATGTTGCTATATTATGATATTTTGAGTTTAGTTTCGTCATATTATATATGACTTCCAGTACCAAAAGTTTAGCTTACACTTCTAGTTGAGGAATTGTCTGGATACTGGTGGATAAATAAAGACGACGATACGGACACTCATATATCTTCACTTCGCAGAAATCCAGGGTTTCAAAGTGGACTTTGAAGAGAAACTTTAGTAGCTAGCTTTTATAAAGATGCCTGGTATCAGTCTGAAAATTGGATCAAACACGTCCTGGAAAATCTCCCTCGCATACCCCGTTGGAAATGAATCAAAACTCCAGGCCCCATTTGTTACTTCGCACTCTGAGTCCAGAAAACTACATTCTGAAAGGAAAAAAAGAAAGTCCCCTTACCCTTTCCCAAAATCGGGGGGGGTGGAATTGAAGGAAAGATTTTGAGCATATGTTTCCGCCTTTAGCCATTTCTTGCATTCAGCAGCGTTTTTTCCATATGAATTTCTCTAGTAATATTTCGTTTTATAGTTATATTTTATTACTTTACAAAAGAAGCAAAAGCATTTCATTTTTTCCCCAAGTTTTCATGCACAATGTTGCAACAGAGCTTAGAAAAGAGACCCCGAGTGAAAATGAAGACGAAACGCCTAAAAATAAAGAAAATATAAAGAAAAATAAAAGAAGTTACATTACGAGAATATAAATAATAAATAAGCAAAACCATCGGGTAAAAAATGTCAAAGTTTTGGTTGGCAATATTTTTCTTTTCTGTTCTTTTCTTTCGGTGAGTGAACCTGCAATAGTGGAAATGCCGAGATCTTTAGACGCATCTGAGCCCCAACTTGCTTTTACCAGCGCTGTCATAGATTTAAGAAGGGATGACCGACTCTTAGCAGAAGTGTGCGAAGAGATTAAATATGCATCCAGTCGAATAAATGTGTTCTTCTTTTTTTGTAGAAAATAATATTTTTAAAAAAAATATTTGAAGGAAGCAAATAGGTGTAATTATAGTGTTCTCTTGTGTGTTTTTTTCCCATTCATTATCGATACAAATTAATCCGATATTTTTTTGGACAAGAATAGTATTATTTCAAATTGATAAGACCATTTCAATACCGATAATTATCTTTATATTCTGCGTCAGATGTTTGTATATGGAAATTGTTCACGCATCAGATAAAAGTAAATATAATTTTTGCAATCTTTGTTCTTCATATATTATTTTCTTTTTCTTAAAACTGGTGGAATATTTCAAGAAAAAATTAAATATATAATTTTTTTTGCTTCTGATATCTCATAAATTTTAAATTTCTAAAAGTAAATTATTAAGGAGAAATTAATTTCTTTTTTATTTTAATTTTGATTACCACGATTTATTTTATTTTTAATAAACCATGACCTCTATTATTTAACCATTTATATTTAGTTTATTAAAAACCATTTATTTTGTTTTTAATAAACCACAACTTATTTTGTTTTTAATAAATTATTAAATACAGCTAATTTTGTAACGTGATATTGTTGCTATATTATGATATTAAGAGTTTAGGTTCGTAATTTGGCTTTCTGTAACAAAGAAAGTTTAGCTTACATATCTAGTTGATGAAATGTCGGGATACTGTTGGATAACTAAAGACGACGATAAGTTTACTCATATATAATGGTCTTCATAATAAGTAATAATGCGGTCACTCATAATAAGTGATTTATGTTTTTCTTAGATTTAAAGGTAAAAATCTCAACAGTGATTTTTTTCAATATAATTTGTATAGATATTCTTATATTATAGAAACATTTTTTATTCACTAATGAAATTAGAAAAAAAAAAATTGTTTAATTTTAAAATGGTTATATACCTAAAATTTAAATTTAGAATAAAGAATTCAATTAAGCAAGAAATGAATGTAAAACAACATTTAAGTAATATTATAAATTTGTGCAAATTATTCATTTATATGCAACAATACAGGCTGACGTGGCTTGGTAAATAGCACATTAGGTTCGTCAAGGGTATTTGGTACAAACTTGACCAGCTCCGACCAATAGACAGGCTCCTTTTATAGACCGAAATGAAAACAGCAAATCTTCATTCTGGAAAGTCTACCATTTTACACCAGATGGCACGTTTGGTGCTGTCCATCAAAAATTAAAGTTGGGCAATATTGGTCAAGGGACATTCTGCACGACGCGGAATCTGCTGCATTTTTTATTTTTGCCGTTCTAGAGACGAATGCCTGAGGTGAAAGTTTTCTACATTGAAAAACCCCAGTTTATGTTACAAAATAAATTTTATCACACTACGGGAAAGATTTTTTCCCAGTTTGCGAATAGCGTGGTTGATAAAATGAATAAATTATTATTTCAGAAAAAGTCCTCCTTAGCAAGCAATAATTCTCAAATATATCTTTCTTATACATCAAAATAATGCATTAAAAACTTTAATTCCTCATTAAAATAGAAAACATGTAATGTTATTGTGAAGAATAATAACTTCATTACAAAAAAAAAAAAAAAAAAAAAAAAAAAAAAAAAAAAAAAAAAAAAAACTATAACCTTTTGCAAAATAAATTATTAAAGACAAACTATTCATTTGGGAACATCATATTATTACTATATTTTGATAAGTTCGTAATATCAAAATACAATTTACAAATATGACCTTGCTGTAACAAAATGTTTAGCCCCAATAGTATAGTTTCGTTTACACATGTAGTTGATAAAATGTCCGGATACTGTTGGATAAATAAAGATGATGATACGGTCACTCATATATCTTCACTCACCTAAATCCAGGGATTTCAGAGTGGACTTTGTAGAGAAACTTAAGCAGCCAGCTTTTCTAAAGATGCCCAGTATCAGTCAGAAAATTGGAGCAAACACCTCCTGGAAAATCTCCCTCGCATACCCCATTGGAAATGAATCAAAACTCCAGGCCCCATTTGTTACTTCGCACTCAGAATCCAGAAAACTACATTCAAAAAGGAAAAAAAGAAAGTCCCCTTCTCCTTTCCCGAAATCTGGGGAAAAAAAAAAGGAGTAAAGATTTTCTGTATATGTTTCCGCCTTTAGCCATTTCTTGCATACGGCGTTCCTTCCATATGAATTTCTCTAGTAGCATTTCTCTTTTATATTTATATATTTCTTATCTTTTACAGAAAAAGCAAAAAGCCATGCATTTTTCAAGTATTTCCATGCACACTGTTGCAGTAGAGAGCTTAGAAGAAAGACCGGAGTGAAAAGGAAGACGAAACGCCTAAAAGTAATGAAAATATAAAAAAAGAAATGAAGTTACATTACGAGTATATAAGAAATATAAATAAGCAAACCATCGGAGAAAAATTTCAAAGTTTTGGTTGTCAATAGTTTTTCTCATTTATTTCGGTGAGTGAACTTGTAACAGTGGAAATGCCGAGATCTTTAGTCGCACCTGAGTCCAACTTGCTTTTATCAGTGCTGCCATAGATTTAAGAGAGGATAACCGAATCTTATCAGAAGTGTGCGAAGAGATTAAATATGCATCGATTCGAATAAATGTCTTCTTCTTTTTGAAGGATAGAATATATTTTTCTTAAAAATATTAGAAGGAAGGAATGAGATGGAATTACAGAGTGCTCTTGTCTGTTTTTTTTTAGCCTTCATAATCCATACAAATTGAATTCAATATTTTTTGGAGAAGAATAGTATTGTTTCAAATCGATGAGTTCATTTCAATACCGAATTAAGAATTATCTTTATATTCAGCATCAGTTGTTTATATGATTTTTTTTTCACGCTTCAGATGAAAATAAGAAATATATTTGCAAATGTTGTTATTCTTATATTATTTAAAGCTGGTAGGATATTGCAAGAAAAATAAAAAAATACTCTTTTTATTGCTTTCCCCATTTCATAAACTTTAAATTTTTACATGAAATTATTATGGTGAAATTAGTTTTATTTCATTTTAACTTTGTTTTTAATAAACCACAATTTATTTTGTTTTTAATTAATTCAATTTATTTTTTTAATAAACAATGGGTTTTTATTTAACAACTATGGGGTTATTGTTAACCATTACCGACAAAATTATTAACCTATGGGGTTTATTATAAACCGTTTATTTTGTTTTTAATAATGCAAAAATTATTTTGTTTTTAATAAATTATTAAAGAAAGCTGTAATTTGTAACATAATATTGTTGCTTTATTATGATATTCTGAGTTTGCGCTTATAATATCACATATGCCGCGCTGTGACAAAAAGTTTTGCTTACGCATCTAGTTGATAAAATGTCCCGGATACTGTTCGATAAATAAAGACGACGATACGGCCACTCATATATCTTCAACTCGCTTAAATCCAGGGATTTCAGAGTGGACTTTGCAGAGAAACTTTAGTACCCAGCTTTTCTAAAGTTGCCTGGTATCAGTCTAAAAATTGGAGCAAACACATCCTGGAAAATATCTCTCGCATACCCGGTTGGAAATGAATGAAAACTCCAGGCTCCATTTGCTACTTCACACTCAGAGTCCAGAAAACTACATTCAAAAAGGAAAAAAAAAAGTCCATTCACACTCTACCAAAATCTGGGGGAAATATGAAGGAAAGATTTTGAGGATATGTTTTCCGCCTTTATGCATTTCTTGCATACAGCAGCGTTCCTTCCATATGAATTTCTCTAGTAGCATTTCGCTTTTATATTTATATTTTCTTATGCTTTATAGAAGAAGCAAAAAGCCTTACATTTTTTTCCCCGAGTTTTCATGCACGTTGCAGCAGAGCTTAGAAGATAGACCCGTGTGAAAAAGGAAAACGAAAAGCCTAAAAAATGAGGAAAATATAAAAAAAAAAGAAAAGAAGTTACATTACTAGAATATAAGAAATATAAATAAGCAAAAACATCGGAGAAAAAATGTCAAAGTTTTGGTTAGCAATAGTTTTTCTCTATTCTTTTCTGTTCTTTCGGTGAGTGAACTTGTAACAGTGGAAATGCCGAGATCTTTAGTCGCACCAGATGCACCCTTGCTTTTATCAGTGCTGTCATAGATTTAAGTGAGGATAAACGAGTTTTAGCAGAAGCGTGCGAAGAGATTAAATATTCATCGAGTCGTATAAAGGAAAAAATAATTGAAGGAAAAAATAATTTCTTTGAAGGAAAAAATAATTTTTTTTTAATATTTGAAGGAAGAAAAGAGGTGGAATTATAGAGTGCTCTTGTCTGTTATTTTTCCCTTTCATTATCGATACAATTTGAATTAGATATTTTTCGGTCAAGAATTGTATTTTTTCAAATTGATAAGACCATTTCGATACCGAATCAAAAATATCGTTATATGTAGCGTCAGTTCACGATATGTCGAAATTTACCACGCATTAGATGAAAATAGAATAATTTTTGCAAACTGTGTCCTTCATACATTATATTTCTTTACTTAAAACTGGTAGAATATTGTAAGAAAAATTAAAAACTTCATTTTTTTGTTTCTGATATCTCATAAACTTTAAATTTAATAAACCGCAATTTATTTTGTTTTTAATAAAGCACAATTTATTTTGTTTTTAATAAACCATGAGGTTTATTATTTAACAACTATGGTTTTATTATTAACCATTACTGACCACTTTATTAACCATGGGGATCATTATAAACAATTTTTTTTTATTAAATCACAACTTATTTTGTTTTTAATAAATTATTAAATAGAGCTATTTTTTGTAGCATAATATTGTTGCTATATTATGTTATTCTGAGTCTAGGTTCGTAATATCAAATATAGCTTTCTATAACAAAAAGTTTAGTTTACGCATCTAATTGATGAAATGTCGGATACTGTTGGATCAATAAAGACGACGATACAGGCACACTAATATCTTCACCTCGCATAAATCCAAGGATTTCAGAGTGGACTTTGTAGAGAAACTTTAGTAGCTAGCCTTTCTAAAAGACGCATGGTATCAGTCTGAAAACTGTATCAAACACCTCCTGGAAAATCTCCCTCGCATACCCGGTTGGAATTGAATCAAAACTCCAGGCCCCATTTGTTATTTCGCACTCAGAGTCCAGAAAGCTACACTCAAAAAGGGAAAAAAAAAAAGATACTTCACCCCTCCTACGAAATCGGGGAAAAATGAAGGAAAGATTTTGAGTATATGTGTCCGCCTTTAGCCATTTCTTGCATACGACGTTCCTCCCATATGTATTTCTCTAGTAGCATTTCGCTTTTATATTTATATTTTTTTATCCTTTTACAAAGAAGAAGCAAAAGCCTTACATTTTTCCCCGAGTTTTCATGCACGTTGTTGCAGCAGAGCTTAGAAGAAAGACGCGAGTAGAAAAGGAAGACGAAACGCCTAAAAAATAAGGAAAATATTAAAAAAAGAAAAGAAGTTACATTACGAGAATATAAGAAATATAAATAAGCAAAACCAGCTAGCTTTTCTAAAGATGCCCAGTATCAGTTTGAAAATTGGAGCAAACACATCCTGGAAAATCTCCCTCGCATACCTAGTTGGAAATGAATCAAAACTCCAGGCCGTATTTGTTACTTCACTCAGAGTCCAGAAAACTCTACATTCAAAAGGAAAAATGAAAGTCCCCCTGCACCCACCCCAAAATCTACGGGCGGGGAGGGGGATTGAAGGAAAGATTTTGAGTATATGTTTCCGCCTTTAGCCATTTCTTGCATACAGCAGCGTTCCTTCCATATGAATTTCTCTAGTAGCATTTCGCTTTATATTTATATTTTCTTATCCTTTACAGAAGCAAAAAGCCTTACATTTTTTCCTGGAGTTTCATGCACGCTGTTGCAGCAAAAGCTTAGAAGAAAGCCCCGAGTGAAAAGGAAGACGAAACGCCTAAAAATAATGAAAATACAAAAAAAAAAAGGAAAGAAGTTACATTACGAGAATATAAGAAATATAAATAAGCAAAAACATCGGGAAAAAAATTTCAAAGTTTTGGTTGGCAATAGTTTTTCTTTTCTTTCGGTGAGTGAACTTGTAACAGTGGAAATGCCGAGATCTTTAGACGCACCTGAGTCCTACTTGCTTTTATCAGTGCTGTCATAGATTTAAGAGAGGATAACCGAGTCTTAGCAGAGGTGTGCGAAGAGATTAAATATGCATCGAGTCGTATAAATGTGTTGTTCTTTTTGAAGGAAATAATATATTTTTTTAAAGTATTCGAAAGAAGGAAAGAGAAGGAATTACAAAGTGCTCTTGTCTATTTTTTCCCTTCATTATCGATACAAATTTAATTGTATATTTTTGGACAGGAATAGTATTGTTTCAAATTGATAAGACGATTTCAATACTGAATAAAAATTTTATTTATATTCAGAATCAGTTGCTTATATATGGAAATTTGTCACGCATCAGACGAAAAGAAAATTACTTTTGCAAACTGTGTTTATCATATATTATTTTTTTCTCTATTTAAAACTGGTAGAATAGTGCAAGAAAAATTAAAAATTACTTTTTTTGGTTTTGACATCTTATAAATATTAAATTTTGAAAATGAAATTATTATGGGATATTTGTTTCATTTTATTTTTAACTTTGTTTTCATTAAACCACAATGTATTTTATTTTTAATAACTCACTATTTATTTTGTTTTTAATAAACGATGGGCTATATTATTTAACAACCTTGGGGTAATTATTAACTATTACCGGCCAATTTATTAACCATGGGGTTTATTATAAACCGTTTATTTTGTTTTTAATCAAAAAAATATTTTTTTTTTCTAATAAATTATTAAAGACATCTATTTTGTGTGATATGATATTGTTGCTGTATTATGATATTCTGAGTTTAGGTTAGTGATATCAAACTTGATTTGCCGTAACCAAAAATTTAGCTTACATATCTAGTTGATGAAATGTCCGGATAATGTTGGATCAATGAAGACGATGATACAGGCACTCATATATCTTCACCTCGCATAAATCCAAGGATTTCAGAGTGGACCTTGTAGAGAAACTTTAGTAGTTAGCCTTTCTAAAGATGCATGGTATCAGTCTGAAAACTGTATCAAACACCTCCTGGAAAATCTCCCTCGCATACCCGGTTGGAAATGAATCAAAACTTCAGGCCCCATTTGTTATTTCGCACTCAGAGTCCAGAAAACTACACTCAAGAAGGGAAAAAAAAGAAAGATACTTCACCCCTCTTATGAAATCGGGGGGAAAAATGAAGGAAAGATTTTGAGTATATGTGTCCGCCTTTAGCCATTAGCAAAAGCCTTACATTTTTTCCCGCGAGTTTTCTTGCACGTTGTTGCAGCAGAGCTTAGAAGAAAGACGCGAGTAGAAAAGGAAGACGAAACGCCTAAAAAATAAGGAAAATATAAAAAAAAAAAGAAAAGAAGTTACATTACGAGAATATAAGAAATATAAATAAGCAAAACCACCTTGGAAAAAAATTTCAAAGTTTTGGAGGGCAATAGTGTTTCTTTTCTTTCGGTGAGTGAACTTGTAACAGTGGAAATGCCGAGATCTTTAGTCGCACCTGAGTCCACACTGGCTTTTATCAGTGCTGTCATAGATTTAAGAGAGGATAACCGAGTCTTAGTAGAGGTGTGCGAAGAGATTAAATATGCATCCAGTTGAATAAATATGTTCTTCTTTTGAAGGATCGAATATTTTTTAAAGAAATATCTGAAGAGGAAGGAAAGAGGGGGAATTACAGAGGGCTCTTGTCTGTTTTTTTTTTCCCTTCATTATCGATGCAACTACGATTCGATCTTTTGGACAAGAATAGTATTGTTTCAAATTGATAAGATGATTTCAATACCGAATCAAAAATTATATTTTATTCAGCATCAGATGCTCATATAATGAAATTTATCGCACATCAGAAGAAATTAAGGTTTATATTTGCAAACAATATACTCCAATTATTATTTTCTTTATTTAAAACTGGTAAAATATTGGAAAAGAAAACTATAAAATTATAATTTTTTTTGTTTCTCACATCTCACAAACTTTTTAATTTTTAAAACACAAATTATTATGGGGAAATATATTTTCTTCCTATTTTAACTTTGTTTTTAATAAACTGCTTTTTTTTTTTTTAATAAATCAATATTTATTTTGTTTTTAGCAAACCATGGGTTTTTTATTATTTAACAACCATGGGGTTATTATTAAGCATTACCGACCAATTTATTAACCATGGTGTTTATTATAGACACTTAATTTTTTGTTTTTTAATAACCACAACTTATTTTGTTTTTAAGAAATTATTAAAGATAGCTATTTTTTTGGAACATGATAATCAATCTATATTTTTGAAATTCTGAGTTTAGGTTTAAACTATCTAAATATGACTTTTGTAACAAAAAGTTAAGCTTACACATCTAGTTGATGAAAGTCAGGATACTGTTGGATAAAGAAAGACGACGATACGGTCACTCATATATCTTCACCTCGCATAAATCCAGGGATTTCAGAGTGGACTTTGTAGAGAAACTTTTCTGCAGCCAGCTTTTCAAAAGACGCCTGGCATCAGTTTACAATGGAGCAAAACACCTCCTGGAAAATCTACCTCGCATACCCGGTTGAAAATGAATCAAAACTCCAGGCCCCATTTCCTACTTCGCACTCACAGAGTCCAGAAAACTACATCAAAAGGAAAAAAAAAAAGAAAGTGCCTTCACCCTTCCAAAATCGGGGAGGAAAAATGAAGGAAAGATTTTGAGTATATGTTTCCGCCTTTAGCCATTTCTTGCATACAGCAGCGTTCCTTCCATATGAATTTCTCTAGTGTCGCTTTATATTTATATTTTCTTATCCTTTACAGAAGAAGCAAAAATCCTTACATTTTCCCGAGTTTTGTAGCACACTACTGCAGCAGAGCTTAGAAGAAAGACCCGAGTGAAAAAGGAAGACGAAACGCCTAAAAAATGATAAAAATATAGAAAAAGAAGTTACATTACGAGAATATAAGTAATATAAATAATCAAAACCATCGGAGAAAAAAATGTGAAAGTTTTGGTGGGCAATATTTTTCTCTTTTCTTTCGGTGAGTGAACTTGTAACAGTGGAAATGCCAGGTTCTTTGGTCGCACCTGGTCTCAACTTGCTTTTATTAGTGCTGTCATAGATTTAAGAGAGATAACTGAGTCTTAGCAGAAGTATGCAGCGAACATTAAATATGCGTTGAGTCCAATAAATGTGTTGTTCTTTCTTTTGGAAGGAAATAATATTTTTTTTTCTAAATATATGAAGGAAAGAAAGAGATGGAATTTCAGAGTGTTCTTGTCTGTTTTCCCGTCATTATCAATACAAATTGAATTGATATTTTTATTACAAGAATAGTATTGTTTCAAAGTGATAAGACCATTTCATTACTGAATAAGGATTTATCTGTATATTCAGTGCCAGATGCTTATATACTGATATTTGTCACGCATCAGATGAAAAATGAGAATTATTTTTGCATGCTATGTCCTTCATATATTTTCTTTATTTAAAACTGGTTGAATATAGCAAGAAAATTAAAAATAAAATTTTTTTCAAACAAACTTATGCGGTATTATAGTTTCATTTGAGTGGAACTTTGTCTTTAATAAACCCAGATGTATTTTGTTTTTAAATAAATCACAATTTATTTTGTTTTAATAAATCACAATTTATTTTGTTTTTTATAAATCACAATTTTTAATAAACCATGGGTTTCAGCATTTAACAAACATGTGGTTATTATTCATCATCACCCACCAATTTATTAACCATGGGGTTTATTATAAACCCTTTATTTTGTTTTTAATCAAAAAAAAATTTTTTTGTTTTAATAAATTATTATAGACAGCTATTTTTGGAACATCCTATTGCTGCTTTATTATGATATTCTGAGTTTAGGCTCGTAATATCAAGTATGACTTACTGTAACAAAAAAAAAAAAGGTTTAGCTTGCATAACTAATTGATGAAATGTCCTGATTCGGTTGGATAAATAAAGAAGAAGATACGATCACTCATATGTCTTCACCTTGCATAAATCCAGGGATTTCAGGTGGACTTTTTGTAAAGAAACTTTCGTAGCCAGCTTTTCTAGAGATACATGGTATCAGTCAGAAAATTGGAGCAAACACCTCCTGGAAAATCTCCCTCGCATACCCGGTTGGAAATGAATCAAAACTCCAGGCCCCATTTGCTACTACGTCAGAGTCCAAAAACTACATTCAAAAAGGAAAAAAGTCCCCTCACACTTCCAAAATCGGTAGGAAAGATTTTGAGTATATGCTTTTCCGCCTGTTGCCATTTCTTGCATACGGCATTCCTTCAATATGATTGTCTCTAGTAGCATTTGTCTTTATATTTATATTTTCTTATCCTTTACAGAAGAAGCAAAAAGCCTTTCATTTTTTCACCGAGTCTTCATGCACAGTGTTGCAGCAGAGCTCAGAAGAAAGACCCGAATGAAACGTCTAAAAAATAATGAAAATATAAAAAAAAAAGAAGCTACATTTCGAGAATATAAGGAATATAAATAAAGCAAAACCATCTGGAAAAAAAATTTCAAAGTTTTGGTTGGCAATAGTTTTTTTCTTCCCTTTTCTTTCGGTGAGTGAATTTGTAACAGTGGGCATGCCGATACCTATAGTCGCACCTGATGCCAATTTGCTATGATCAGTGCTGTTACAGATTTAATAGAGGATAAAAGAGCCTTAGCAGAAGAATGAGAAGAGATTAAATATGCATCGAGTCGAATAAATGTGTTCTTCTTTTTGAAGGAAATAATATTTTTAAATATTTGAAGGAAGAAATGAGTTTGAATTACATAGTGCTCTTGTCTGTTTTTTTTTTCATTATCAATAAAAATTGAATCCGATATTTTTTGGACAAGAATAATATTGTTTCAAATTGATAATACCATTTCAATACCGAATAGAAAATTATCTTTTATTCAACGTCATATGCTTGTACGTGGAATTTGTCACGCATCACATGAAAATAAAAATTATTTTTGCAAATGATATTCTTCATATGTTATTTTCTTTTATTTCAAACTGGTAGATAAAAGCAAAAAGGAAATTTAAAAATTACACATTTTTTTGATTTTGGATATTTCATAGACTTAAAATTTTAAAATGAAAATTATTATGTTGAAATTTGTTTCATTTTATTTTAACTTTGTTTTTTAATGAACCACAATTCAATTTGGTTTTTTTTAACAAATCGCAATTAATTTTTTTTAATAAATCATAGATTTTTAATAAATCATTTTACTTTAATAAATCATAGAACAACCATTGGGTTATTATTAACCCTTACCGAACAATTTATTAACCATTGGGTTTATTATAAACCGTTTATTTTGTTTTTGTATATTATTAAATATAGTTATTTTTGTAATATGATATTGTCGCTATATTATGTTATTCTGAATTAGGTTTTGTAATATCAAATATGATTTGCTGCAATAAAAAAAAAAAGTTTAACTTGCTCATCTGTTTGATGACACGTCGGGATACTGTTGGATAAATAAAGACGACACGACATGGTCACTCATATATCTTCACCTCACGCATAAATCCAAGGATTTCAGAGTGGACTTTGCAGAGAAACTTTAGTAGCTAGCTTTTCTAAAGACGCTTGGTATCAGTCTGAAAATTAGAGCAAACACCTCCTGGAAAATCTCCTTCGCATACCCTGTTGTAAATGAATCAAAACTCCAGGCCCTATTTGCTACTTCGCACTAGAGTCCAGAAAACTACATTCAAAAAGGGAAAAAAAAAAGTCCCTCTACCCTCCCGAAATCGGGGAGGGGGGAATGAAGGAAAGATTTTGAGTATATGTTTCCGCTTTTAGCCATTTCTTGCATATGGCATTCCTTCCATATGGGATTTCTCTAGTAGCATTTCGCTTTTTTTATATTTATATTTTATTTTCCTTTACAGAAGAAGCAAAAATTCTTTTCATTTTTTCCCCGAGTTTTCATCCACACTTTTGCAGTAGAGCTTAGCAGAAAGACCCGAGTGAAAAGGAAGACGAAAAAAGCTTAAAAAAATAATGAAAATATAAAAAAAAAAAGAAGTAGAAGTTACATTTCTAGAATATAAGAAATATAAATAAGCAAAACCATGGGGAAAATTTTAAAGTTTTTTGGTTGGCAATAGTTTTCTTTTCTTTCAGTGTCAGTGAGTGAACTTGTAACAGTAGAAATGCCGAGATCTTTTGACGCACCTGAGACCCAGCTTGCTTTTATCAGTGCTGTCATTGATTTAATAGAGGATAACCGAGTCTTATCAAAAGTGTGTGAACAGATTAAATATGCATCGATTCGAATAAATGTGTTCTTCTTTGTGAAGGAAAGAATATTTTTTTAAATATTCGGAAGGAAAGAAAGAGGTGGAATTACAGAGAGCTCTTGTCTGTTTTTTTTCCTTCATTATCGATACAAATATTTTTTGGACTAGAATAGTATTGTTTCAAATTGATAGGACCATCTCAATACCGAATAAAAATTTGTCTTTATATTCAGTGTCAGATGCTCATATATGGAAATTTGTCACGCATCAGACAAAGTAAGAATCATTTTTGCATTTTATATTCTGCATATATTATTATTTCTTTGTTTAAAATTGGTAGAATAATGCAAGAAAAATTTAAAATTTCACTTTTTGTTGCTTCTGATATGTCATAAACTTTTACCTTTCTAAAATGAAATTATCATGGGGAAATTAGTTTCATTTTATTTTAACATTGTTTTTTTAATAAACCACAATTTATTTTGTTTTTTAATAAATCACAATTTATTTTGTTTGTAATAAATTATTATAGACAGCTAGTTTTTGGAACATCATATTGCTGCTATATTATGATATTCTGAGTTTATGTTCGTAATATAAAATATGAGTTGTCTCAACAAAAACGTTTAGCTTACACATCTAGTTTGTGAAATGTCCGGATACTGTTGGATAAATAAAGACGACGATACGGTCACTCATATATCTTCACCTCATAAATCCCAGGGATTTCAGAGTGGACTTTGCTAAGAAACTTTAGTAGCCAGCTTTTCTAAAGATGCCCAGTATCAGTCTGAAAATTGGAGCAAACACATCCTGGAAAATCTCCCTCGCATACCCAGTTGGAAATGAATCAAAACTCCAGGCCGCATTTGTTACTTCGCACTCAGAGTCCAGAAAACTCTACATTCAAAAAAGGAAAAATGAAAGTCCCCTTCACCCACCCCAAAATCTACGTGCGGGGAGGGGGATGGAAGGAAAGATTTTGAGTATATGTTTCCGCCTTTAGCCATTTCTTGCATACAGCAGAGTTCCTTCCATATGAATTTCTCTAGTAGCATTTCGCTTTATATTTATATTTTCTTATCCTTTACAGAAGCAAAAAAGCCTTACATTTTCCTGGAGTTTCATGCACGCTGTTGCAGCAAAGCTTAGAAGAAAGCCCCGAGTGAAAAGGAAGACGAAACGCCTAAAAATAATGAAAATACAAAAAAAAAAAAAAGGAAAGAAGTTACATTACGAGAATATAAGAAATATAAATAAGCACAAATATCGGGAAAAAATTTCAAAGTTTTGGTTGGCAATATTTTTTTTCTTTTCTTTTCTTTCGGTGAGTGAACCTGTAACGGTGGAAATGCCGAGATCTTTAGTCGCACCTGAGCTCACACTTGCTTTTATCAGTGCTGTTATAGATTTAGGAGAGGATAACTGAGTCTTAGCAGAAGTGTGTGAAAGAGATTAAATATGCATCGAGTCGAATAAATGTGTTCTTCTTTTGAAGGAAAAATTTATTTTTGTATAATATTTGGTGGAATTAAAGAGGTGGAATTACACAGAGCTCTTGTCTGTTTTTTTTTCCCTTCATTATTGATATAAATTGATCTCGATATTTTTGGACAAGGATAGTTTTTGTTTCAAATTGATAAGGCCATTTCAATTACCGAATAAAAAATTATCTTTACCTTCAGCTTCGGATGCTCATATATGGAAATTTGTCACGCATCAGATGAAAATAAGAATTATTTTCGCAAATTATATTATTCATATATTATGTTCTTTTTCTTAAAACTGGCAGAATATTGCAAGAAAAAGTAGAAATCATACTTTTTTGTTTCTGATATCTCATAAACTTTAAGTTTTGCAATGGAATTATGATGGAGAACAATCATTTCATCTTATTTTAACTTTGTTTTTAATAAACCGGAATTGGGTTTATTATTTAACAATCATCGGGTTATTATTAACCATCACCCGACCATTTTATTAGCCATGAGGTTTTTTTATAAACCATTTATTTTGTTTTTAATAAACCATTATTAAGGGGGAAATATTTTCATCTAATTTTAACTTTGTTTTTAATAAACCACAACTTATTTTGTTCTTAATAAACCAGAAAAGACAAAGATAATAATTTTGATACATATGATGACAGTTAATTAAAAATAAATTTTTTTGATACGAAATTTGGCAAACTTCTTGAAGCACAATGATATTTTATTATTCTAAGATATTCTCTAATAAAATAATGGTACACTTGCAATAAATTATGTCGTCCACATCTGTCACAATCAGCCGCGTTTACTGTTTTTAATAAACCCCAATTTATTTTGCTTTTTAATAAGCCACAATTTATTTTGTTTTTAATAAACCACAATTTATTTTGTATTTAATAATCAACAAAAGACAATAATTTGATACATATGATATAGTTTCTTAAAATATGATGACAGTTAAATAAAAATAATTTTTGTTGATACGAAATTTGCAAACATCTTGAAGCACAAGAATATTTTATTAGTCTGCGATATTCTCTAATAAAATAATGGTACTAGACCAATAAAATATGTCGACGTAAGTTTGTCACAGTAAGTCCCAGTTTACTGTTTTTCATAAACCACAATTTATTTTGTTAAAAAGAAAACCATAAAAAACACTAATTTGATTAAATATAATTACAAATATATTAAAAATTAATTAAAAATAAATTATGTTAATACCAAATTTGACGAACTTCTTGAAGCACAATGATATTTTATTACACTGAAATAGAAAAATTTATTCTCTAATGAAATAATTGTACTACAGCAATAAAATATGTCGACGCAAGTCTGTCACAGAAATATCATATTCCCCAAAGCTGTGATCTTGTAAATAGGTATGAAATGGTTAAGTAATCTAAGTCAGTCACGTTAGAGAAAAAAAATCTTTCGCACGACATAAGTGACGTGACTTGCCCGTTAACGAAATGTGGTAACTGCTATTTTAAGCTGTATTTTTTTCAGAAAAAGTCGTTAAAAATAAGAAAATGAAATGTACTACTGAAGTTACATCGTTAAAAGGAATAAAGTGATCATAAAAGTGGGGCGTTGTGTGAATACTTTATGGATTAAAAAGAGAAATTATCCTTTAAAATCCTTGGTGTTATGCTCCTGATTAATGACTTACACACGTGAGGTTAGTGACTAGATTCAGCAAAGCATATAACAGAAACCATTTATGGTCAAATACTAAGTATATGTTACAAAATTTAAAAATGTATATAACTAAGATGTTTTACCATGTATTCATATATAACAGAATTAGTTGTTACTTTTGAATGATGGACATTTCGATTTATTATCAACTTCCAGTAAATGAAAGATATTATTAAATGTTAGGTTTAATCAGAGTGCCTTCTTGAGGGATTACTACAGCAAAACCATATTTTACATTTGCAATTTTAAACGAGAAAACTTAGGATTAATATTTAGTAATTGTCCATTATTCTCCGATTTATCGTACTGGGGCAACGATATTCATACAGGAACTGTTGGTTTGACTTCATTAGTACGGATTCAAACATTCTGATAACTCAAACACCTAAAATTCAGTTCAGAAGACTACTTAAGCCTGTAATAAAATTAGTTGTTGTAATGGTTAAATACATGATAGTAAATCTTTAAATGTTTTCAGTATGACAGTTTAATATTGATCAATATATTTGGTCTAAATTAGACTTTTTACATGTGGTATTATTTGAGTTAAAAATTGCATTGCATAATAAGAGCTATGTTTTTAATTTGAATTTTAAAATATGAGTATGAACATTGTATTATAAGTAAAAAATCGTGAATAACTTCGTAAGGCATTTTAATCTTCCGTAACTTTAAGATCTTTCAATAAACTAATTGAAATAAATTTACATTTTTCGTTCGTTAAAATCACCATTCAAATGTCCTTGGCATCCTACTATACATAGTTTGGATGAAAAGCATTTCTAGTGCAATAATAATAATATTACGTCCCCATAAAAATATATTACTTTCAGAAGTGATCACATAAATCAGCTTATAATAACGTTCTGTTAAAAACTTTTCGGTGACTTGAATAGCTTGACAGGATCTTTGGAACCCATGCCATAACTATGGTTTAAATCTATTTTTTTCATAAGCATACATTTAAACAGAATAAAAGGTACTTATTGGAAGTATTACATTGCTAAAAAATATAAAAGTGATAATTTGATATGAACATTTTATAGGTTATAATCACAATTAGTCCTTGAATTTCATAACGTTTGATCTCAGATTAATATTTGAATACAATATTGTATTGATGTGTAACAGCATGATTTTTGTAATTCTAAATATTGTTACAAATTTATTTTAAATATTCTTTAAAATAAGTTATTTTAATTTGTTTACGTATTGACATTAATTGCAAAGCAAACGTTTATAACAGACTAATGCAATTCATATATATATTTAACAATATATTGTTAGAAAATGTTCATAAATTTGAATTTATTTTCTATTTGGATCGAAGAGTATACATTTGAACTCCTACAATAATTTAAATTAGAATTAATTTAATTTATTAGCTCTTATAAATAGCATATTAATGTTTTTATAAAAAAAAAATATAAACATGATTAATTTTTTTTCAAAAAACAAAAGTTCATTATTTGTGCAAAAGGTACATTTTAATTTAATTTTTTAATTTTATCACGCATTTAATTATTATCACCATTGTATTATTAATTAAAATTTAAGTTATATTACTTTTGTTGTAACTTCTATAAAAAGTTCCTTGATATTCTTTTATAGATAACATAAGTTTAATGAAAGAATATTTAAAAGTAATAATAAAATACAAAATAAAACGTTTTTCTGTATTAAAAAAATGTTACTTACAACTGTGTCCTTGTAAATGAAATAACTAAATGGTTAAAAAAAAAACTGTCATGCAACTTATATGCAACTATCATGCAACTTATTCATTAATGCCAGTATGGTAACTGCTTTTAAAATTTATTTAAGGACAAGAGCGTTATAAAAATTGCGACAATGTGTGAACACTTTATAGATTAAAAGAAAAATTATCCTTTAAATTCATTGGTGTTATGCTCCTGATTAATGACTGAGACATGTGAGATTAAGCACTAAGCCCCACGGCGTGTGACAGAGACCTTTTGTGGCTGTGGTACTTAAGTATTTGTTACAGAGTTTAAATTTCTGTTTACCTTAGATATTTTATTATGTTGCTAGTATAATAGTAGTAGTTACCGCGCCTGTATTAGATAGTTATTAAAATAATTCTTAGATTTTTAATATTTTAAATTAAATATTTAGAAATTAAAATATTTTAATTGTTCGAAAATATTTTTAAACTAATTAAGATTCCATTATCATTTTATTTAAAGAATATAAATTTGGTTTCCTTGGAATATCTTTGTTTAATTTGAATCTCATTTTTATTAATTTGGAGAATTATATACAAATTTTTCCCTCTCAATACGTTTTAAATAGCATAAATATTTTTAACTGAGAAATTTATTCTTAAATATTAATGTAAAGATATTTTAACTTTTTTAACTTTATGCATAGCTATTAAATATCTTGAAGCTAAAATGTAAGAATACATAAGAATTGAAGTAAGTAAAATTTATCATTTTAATAAAATTTATCACTCATTAATCATTAATATAAATTAACATCGTTATGTATGATTATTAAACTTATGATGGTGTATAAGTTATGATGTATAATTTATTCTTATAAAATATATCCGATAATATAATGCATAAATAAGTGAGATATATTAACAAGATTGATAATTATTTTAACTATATCGTAAGCTTCATTAGATTTAAAATTTCAATTTTAATTAAAATTTAAAATTTTTAATTTATGAATACCAATTAAGAAGCTAAAATATAAGAATAAATAAGTATCGAAGAAAGTAAAATTTATTATTTTAATACAATTTTTCACATTATTATCATTATTAATATAAATAAACATCATTATTTATGATTATTAAACATATATTATATTATGTATAATAATGCATATTTTATACTTATAAAATATATCCATAATAGGAATCATAAATAAGCTAAAAATATTAACAAAATTGATAAATGTTTTAAATATATCATAAGCTTCATTAGATTTTAAATTTTTTATGTGCAGTTAATACGTACTTAACTTATGCATAATTACATAAAATATATTTTTATAAAATGTAATTTTTATATTTACTATTTTTCATTTAAGTTAAACAGCACATGTGAAGTTTCTTGAACTAGATTTTTGAAAAAAAACTAAATCCATGAACGTTTTTAAGAAACGTCTTAAAAGATACTTTTTATGCTTTTACACTAATGCATTTTCACAAAAAAGGTCTGCATTTAAATAAGAATGCTTCAAAGAATTCGAAAAGAAGTTTGGCACTTCTACTATCCTAATGGAAATATTTCAAAACTAAAATGCTGCTTTCAAATTTTAGCCAGAATGCTTCAGTGTAGAAATCTAGGTTTACATTCTGAGAGTTCTTTTTTAAAATCATCAACTTCCCAATAACGTTATCCTTAATGCATTTTCCAACGTTTGCTATTATTTTTATCTACGTTTTGTAAATATACATTCCATACAGATTCAACTTAACAGGGAATATTTTTTTAAATATTCCGGAATAAAGTCTTCTATAATATAAATCTGAGCATAATTAATCTTAAAAATAAATAATATATAGTTACAAAGTTCTATTATGAATGAAATATTCTTTTGAATACATAATTTATCCAGTGAAATCATTTATTAATATGGCAATATATTCGAACACATATTATATGTAAACTATATCCGTCAGATCAAAATAAACAAATATGTACTTATTTTAATATTTCCAGTGTAGAAATCTAGGTTTACATTCTGCAAGTTCTTTTTAAAATCATTAACTACCCAGTAATGTTATCCTTAATGCATTTTCCAATTTATTATTATTTTATCTATGTTTTGTAAATATACATTCAAAATAGACTCAACAGGGAATATCTTTTAAAATATCATGGAATTTCAATATATTCTTGCATAATAAGAATGTGAGCATAATTAATCTGGTACTTAAAAATAAATAAAATAATGGAATAATATTTAGTTTTATAAAAATTCTACTATAAATAAAAGTTTCCATTCAATACAGAATCTAAACAAAGAAAATCAAAAGCAAAGAAAATTTAAGCAAAGATTCTACGCAAAGAAAGAGAAGCAAAAATAAGATGGCCATATTAATCTAAACTATATTAATCTGAAAATCTATTTTAACACATATTCAATATGATATAAAAACTATATCCATCAAATCAAAAATAAAAATAAATGTTCCCCTTTTAGCATATTTAATTTAAATTTTATAATTATTATTTTATCGTATTATATCATTTAATTATTTCTATTGCAATATTAAAATTATTCCACTGGGTAAATAGAAAATTGTTTCTGATTTTATAAAAGATTTTTCTAATTAAAAAGTTGTTGACTTTTATAAATTTTAATGATAATGTTTTTATACCTCGAAATAAATAGATAATTTTTTACTTCTAATGACGTTGGCAATACAAAGACTTTTTTTTTTTTTTTGCATGAAACATAAATATGCGATTATCAAAAATTAAAAATATAAATAAAATTTGAAAATAAACTAGTCCAAATTCCTCCTTCAGATGATGAAATAAATTCTGCTCCCAAAAAATAAAATTTCTTTTCAAATTTAATCAAAATATTAGGAATTACGATTTTTTTTTTTTTTACAGCACTTTTGGTGCAGACTTTTATACGTTGTAAATATGATAGATGAATTTGAATAAGCATTTTCTGAATTCTATTTTCAAATCCGTTAAGCCTCATAGATAGTTAATATACAGCTGAAGATGTAAACAAAAAGCTTTATAATGTATGAAATTCTACAATATAACAGAAACTAAAAATAAAGTAAGACATATAAATGAAATTTATTGAAAAATATTTAAATATCTGAACAGATTATTATTTACAAAGACGATATGAACACTGATTTGTTTTGAACAATAAAATGAAGAGATAGAAATACAGAAAAATCTAAATAATAGTAAAACTGTATGTGTCTCATTTATTTATTTCCTAATGTTAATTAACAAACAAAATTGTTATAATCTGAAAAAAAATAGTTTATTAGTTAAAAATAATTTAGTGGTATATTTTGTCTATTGCAGAAGTAGTATAGCGAACTTTAAGTACAACTTGTTTCCTGTACAGTAACGTTAAAGTATAGTTTAATTGAATATGTGGAATTTCAAAGTTATATGAGATATTTCAAAAATAAATAATTGTACTGAATTAATATTAAGGAAATAAAATATTAATTTTGATTATCTCTACATATGTTCACATCTATATTTAATAAATTCTTTTTATGTTGTAATTTAAAATATATAGTTATAACTTGTTGTAAGATAAAATAATTTGAATTGATAAAAACAAAAGTGTGAATAAATACAAAAATGAATTCAAAGTATAACCGAATGTTTAGGAAACAAAGATTATTTTTTGACATTGAATAAATTTAATTTTATTAGATGGGAAAAAATACACTTTTCACTAACTGATTTTTCTTATATTTAATAATAGGTGCAAACAAAAATTTTGTAAATTTGGTCTTTAAAATATTTAATCCATTTTAGGGTGTTTACTAAAAGGAAATAGAACACAATAATGAATTTATTGGAAAATAAAAATACATAAAAATTAATAAAAATTCATCAATAACTTTAAGAAATTGAAGTAGTTTTGATAAAATTATATCGTATTTTATTTATTTATTTTTCTCATAAAATTGATTTAAAATGATGTCGTATCCAATGAATAAAAATAATACATTCAAATAAATCTTACGCATTTTAATAATGTTATTCAGTTTTACAAACATGATAAATATTTATCGTATAAATTGAAAAATATTAAAAACAGAAGGAAAACGGTAATCAACTAAATAAATAAAATAAAATAGTTGCTATAAATTTAAAGATGTATATTTAATCCCTACATTTCAAGCACTGGTACTTTTTATAACATTACATCCTGACATTTCATATTAGTTTATCATATTATTCAGAATATACAAAGTATTAAAATTTAAACATGCTCTCTGTAAACAAAATTAATTTAGCATAACAGAAAAAGGAATAAATTTTTAACTACTATCAAAATCGGAATAAATATTTCTTCTTAATCCATATTAGATTTATACAGTAACTAATAATATTTCTAAATCCAGTGAAATGCATTTTTATGAAAAATAAAATAACACTTCATAATTAATGCAAACGCAAAATAAACATTCATAATAAAAATTATTTACCCTCAGAAGACAAAAGTCAAGATATTTTTTCCGAAATACTTCGTTTTAATATAATTAAAAGAAATAATTTAATTGTATCAAATAGATAGAATTGGAAACAAAATAAAATTTAACACTACACTTTTCGTAAACCACGTATGTGAATATCAAACCATTTCAAAATAAAGAAATTCGAAACAGAATTCCTTCAATTGAGCAATATATATATAGATTATTTATTGAATCCAACCTCTTCCAACTGCATCCCAGGTGAATTCCTTTTCTCCGGTTCAATTATTTTTCTCTTATATCTCTTCCTTCTTAATTTGGAATTCTCATTTTCGTTTTTCTATATGCGCTCAATTTCTGCTCTCATTCCGACTGATCAGTGTGGTTAGTGAAAATCCTCAATCAATGGAGTTAAAAGCATTGAAATAAAACTAAAAAAAAATCATCGCAACGAAGATATACAGCGAGGGAAAAATAGAAAGATTTGCAGTCGAATGTCTGTATTTGCAAAAAAAAAAAAAAATGAAGGATGAAAAATGCTGCTACAACCTAGTTTGTTGTTAAAGCTGCCTAAGTTTTTGCTTTATTTCACTTTAACTTATTTCATTACAGACTTTTTAGACTTTTTTCGTGATTATTAATTTTTTTCGTTTTTACCGATTGTCGACCCCCAGTCACGTACAGACGCAACTCAAAAGTATTTTATTTCTTTAGAATTTCATTCAGATAAAAAGGAAAGAAATCTTTTATTAACTACAAATAATGAATTAATGTTTTATTTTTGGTGTGAAAAGTTTTAGAAAAATATTTCTTTTTTTTTTTTAATTTTTCTGTCTTCTTTAGTGTGAATTTATTGATTTTTGAATAGCGTTTCCATTATCGATAGCTCCTTTTAATTCAGTTTCAATTCCACTTAAATATTCTTTAATTATGTTTTTTTTGTTCTTTGTAAAATATTTTTTTTACAAAACGATTTAAATTCAAATTACTGGTAAAATATATTAATTAAACTATTTGTGCGCAATTTAATGTTTCCAAAATTTTTAATTTATTTAAGCATAAAATTCTAATAAATAATTAATTTTCTGATTATTTAAAGTTGTGGATGATTTTACTTTTAATGCTGTAATAATCACGTTTTCGTAAAAAATAAACAAAACTTCCCATATAAATTAATATAAAGCAATGTCATAGTTACAAATTTAAAATGTTTATTATTTCATATTAGTAGTCAATTATATGATAGTATCTATGAAAATAATAAAATGCTGTCGTTTAGAAGTATTTCAAATTATTCTGTTAGTTCTATGTTTTAGTTTTAATATAATTATAAAAAAAACTTAATTGTATCAAACAGATATAATTCGAAAGAAAAGAAAATTCAACGTTACACTTTTCGTAAACCATCAATGCAAATATCTAACCATTTCAAACTAAAAGAAGCTAAAAACAGAATTCCTTCAACTGAGCGATATATATGTATTATTTATTGAATCTAACCTCTTCCAACTTGTTCCCAGGTGAATTCTCTTTCTCCGATTCAATTGATTTCTTCCAAAAATTTCTCTCTTCTTAATTTGGAATTCTCATTTTTTGTATATGTGCTCAATTTCTGCTCTCATTCCAACTGATCAGTGTGGTTAGTGAAAATCCGCAATCAATGAAGTAAAAAGCATTGAAATAAAACTAAAAAGTCACCACAACGAAGATATACAGAGAGTAAAAAGGAGAAAGATTTGCAGTCGGATGTGTGTATTTGCAAAAAGAAGAAAAAAAAAAAGGTCGATGAAAAAACTGCTACAACCTAGTTTGTTGCTGAAGCTGCGCAAGTTTTTGCTTTATTTCACTTTAACTTATTTCATTACAGACCTTTTATTAAAATTTTTCGTGATTAGTTTTTTTTTTTTTCGTTTTTACCGATTCTCGACCCCCAATCACGTACAGACACAACTTAATAAAGTATTTTATTTCTGGAGCATTTCATTCAGATAAAAAGGAAATAAATCTTTTATTAACTGTAAATAATGAATTAATGTTTTATTTTTGGTGTGAAAAGTTTAAGAAAAAAATATTTCTTTTCTTTTCTTTAGTGTGAATTCATTGATTTTTGAATAGCGTTTTTCATTTTCGATAGCTGCTTTTAATTTAGTTTCATTTCTCCTTTAAATATTCTTTAGTTTGATTTTTTTTTGTTCTTTGTAAAAAATTCTTATTTGCAAAAACGATTTAAATTCAAATTACTGGTAAAATATATTAGTTAAACCAGTTAAGCACAATTTAATATTTCCATATATATATATTATATATATATATATATATATATATTGTAATAATTAATTCATTTTCTGATTATTTACACTTATAAGCGTTATAGATGCATTTCAAAACAAAAGAAAATTTAACACAATACTTTTCGTAAACCATAAATGCAAATATCAAACCATTTCAATTTGAATTTAAATTGTTCTGCAAATAAGTTATTTTTTTTTTACAAAGAGCAAAAAAAAAAAAAAAAAATAAAAAAAATTGAAAACCGAATTCCTTCAACCGAGCAATAGATATATATTTATTTACTGAATCCAACCTGTTCCAACTTGTTCCCAGGTGGATTCTTTTTCTGCTGTGCAATTATTTTCTTCCAAAATTCTCTTCCTTCTTAATTTGGAATTCTCATTTTTTTTTTTCTTCTATATGTGCTCAATTTCTGCTCTCATTCCAACTGATCAGTGTGGTTAGTGAAATTCCGCAATCAATGAAGTAAAAATTATTGAAATAAAACTAAAAAAAGTCATCGCAACGAAGATATACAGAGAGTGAAAAAGAGAAAGATTTGCATCGAATGTGTGTATTTGCAGAAAGAAGAAAAAAAAGATTCTTTGGAAAAAAGCTGCTACAACCTAGTTTGTTGGTGAAGCTGCGTTAAGTTTTTGCTTTTTATTTCACTTTAACTTATTTCATTACAGACTTTATTTTAGACTTTTTCGTGATTATTATTTTTTTTTTTTTTTCATTTTTACCGATTCTCGACCACTAGTCATGTAGAAATGAACTCAATAAAGTATTTCATTCAGATAAAAAGTAAATAAATCTTTTTTTTAACTGTAAATTATGAATTAATGTTTAATATTTGGTGTGAAAAGTTTTAGAAAAAATATTTCTTTTTTTTTCAGTTTTTTTCTTTCTTCTTTGGTGTGAATTTATTGATTTTTTGAATGACGTTTTCCATCTTCGATAGCTCCTTTTAATTTAGTTTTATTTCTTCTTAAATATTCTTTAATTATTTTGTTTTTTTTTTTTTTTATGTTCTATGTAAAAAAGGACTTATTTGCAAAACGATTTAAATTCAAATGAGCGTTAAATTATATTAATTAAATCATTTAAGCGCAATTTAAGATTTCCAAATTTTTAATTTATATGTATGCATAAAATTCTAATAAATCATTTATTTTTTTGATTGTTTAAAATTATAAACGATTTTACTTTTAATGCTGTAATAATCATGATTTCGCAAAACATAATCAAAACTTCATATGTTAAATAATATAAACATTATAGTTAATGAACCTGAAGCCGTGTGACTGCTACTCTGGCGTTTTCGGTACCACAGGTTTCGGTTCATGTTGCGGCTGTGAATGGATGTTTTAGTGATTCGGAATCCACTTTAAACTATATATTCTGGTCTAATATGAATATAAAGCATAGGGGTGACAAACCTGCCCCATAAAAAGAAAATCTATTCTGTCTCGAAATCTGCCACTAGCCAAACGGCTTTTGTCCTCTAGGGGAAATCCACTATCCACTATATATATTGCAGCAATTACGGAAAAATAAAAATTAAACAATATAGTCAAAATTCATCAATAATTTTAAATAACTGAAGTAATTTTGATTAAATTATATCAATATTTATTTATTTATTTTTGTCTAATAATATTGATTTAAAATAATATTGAATCGATGAATAAAAATGTTTCATTGAAATTAATATTTTTGATGTTAATAATTTTTTCAGTTTTAAAAAATATGATAGATATTCATTTATAACTTTAAATAAATGAAAAGAAAGAAAAATCTAATCAACTAAATAAATAAAATTATTGCTATAAATTTAGATATATACTTCAAGCACAAATATTTTTTATAACGTTTCATATTAGTTTATCATTTTATTTAGAATATACTATGTATTAAAATTTAATCATGCACTCTGTAAATGAAATTAATTTAGCATAACACAAAAATTGATACATTTTTGAGTAATATCAAAGTAAGTATACATATGAGATTTATACAGTAACAAATAATACTACTAAGATACAGCGTATTCATTAAAAAATATAAAAATCTATACTTCATAATTAATGCAAACAGAAAATAAACATTCATAATAAAAATTATTTTTACCTCAGAGGACACAAGTCAAGATATTTTATAATAAGTATATAAAATGCATTTCCGAAATACTTTGTTTTAATATAGTTGCAAGAAAAATTTAATTGTATCAAATAATACAATTCGAAATAAAAGAATATTTAACAGCATACTTTTCGTAAACCATAAATGCAAATATGAATCCATTTCAAAATAAAGAAATTGAAAGCAGAATTCCTTCAACTGAGATATATATATATATATATATATATATATTTATTCAATCAACCTCTTCCAACTTTATCCCAGGTGAATTCTTTTCTCCGGTTCAATTATTTTTTTCCAAAAATTTCTTCATTCTTAATTTGGAATCCTCATTTTTTTCTATATGAGCTCAATTTCGGCTCTCGTTCAGACTGATCAATGTGGTTAGTGAAAATCCGCAATCAATGGAGTAAAAAGCATGGAAATAAAACTAAAAAAAAGTCACCACAACGAAGATATACAGAGAGTGAAAAAGAGAAAGATTTTCAGTCGAATGTGTGTATTTGCAAAAAGAAGAAAAAAAAAGATCTTTGAAAAGGCTGCTACAACCTAGTTTGTTGGTGAAGCTGATCAAGTTTTTTCCCTTTTAACTTATTTCATTACGGACTATTTTTTATTTTTTTAGACTATTATTTTTTTTTTTTCGTTCTTACCGATCCTCGACCCCCAGTCACGTACAGACGCAACTCAATAGAGTATTCCATTTCTGAAGCATTTCATTCAGATAAAAAGGAAATAAATCTTTTATTAACTGTAAATAAAGAATTAATGTTTTTTTTTTTTTTTTTGTGTGAAAAGTTTTAGAGAAATTCTTTTTTTTTTTTTTTAGTTTAGTGATTTTTGAGTAACGTTTTTCATTTTTGATAGTTCTTTTTAAATTAGCTTTATCTCCTCTTAAATATTCTTTAATTAGTTTTTTTTTTTTTTTTTTTGTTCTTTGTAAAAATTTTTTTGTACAAAACAATTTAAATTGAAATTACTGGTAAAATATATTAATTAAATCATTTATGCACACTTTAATATTTCGAAATTTTTAAATAGTATGTATGCATAAAATTCTGATTCATAATTTATTTTTCCGTCTGTTTAAAATTATAAATGATTTTACTTTTATTGCTGTAATGATCATGATTTCGTTAAATACACTCATGTCCATAAATTAAGGATAATGAAGTTCAGGCAAAAGAAAGAGACAGAATCAAAACAAATTTTACTTATTTGTAAAGTCTATTTATTAAACAAAAGGTAAAGAGCAATAAAGATGCTATATGTTTGACATAATTAATAAAAATTGCGATTTTTACTCCCTGGAGCAAATTTCAAAAAAAGAACCTATTTACAAAAAACAGTATAACATGGTTACTATGATGGTTAATATGGATTATGTCTCCCGGACGATGCAATACAGGCCTTACAACCATTAGGCATGGTGAGTATCAAATTATAAATCTGATCTTGGGGAATATTACACCACTCATCAAGCAATGTCCTCCGAAGTTCCAGTTGACAGGTGGGAGGGGGTTGACGGGCTGCAATTCGTCGGCCAAGCATATCCCACACATACTCTATTGGATTCAAGTCCGGTGAGTATGCTGGCCAATCCATACGGGTGATATCCTCCAATTGAAGGCATTCGTCTACAATGTTTGCACGGTGAGGACATGTGTTGTCATCCATAAACAGAAATTCAGCACCCATGGCTTCCCGAAACAAACGTACATGTTGTTCCAGAATGACATCCCGATAGATGTGGCCTGTCATCGTTACACTCTGAACATGCAGGCCAGTTCTGGAACCAAGAATAATTCCTCCCCAAACGAGCCATCCTGTACCACCGTAACGGTGTCGTTCAATGGTGTTCTCTTGGTGGTAACGGGTACCTGGTGCTCTCCATATGAAAGTCCGGCGAGAATCAGACTGCAAACTAAACCGAACTGGTCGGACAACACCACACAAGACCACTGTTACGGTGTCCACAATGCATGTTCTCTACTCAGGTTAAACGCAGGCGACAGTGAGTTGCGGTAAGGGGAACACATTTGACAGGCCTACGAGCGTATAGACCAATGTGCCCTAAGGTCTGCCTTGAAACTGTCGTACCGGTAGCTGAAGAGAGCTGACGAGACACGTCTGATGCTATGATCCATCTGTTTCTTTTGGCAGTAACTGCTAAATACCGGTCCTCATTCGGCGTTGTAACTCGGGGGCGACCTGTGCTGTAACATCTACTCACATTACCATCCTCTTGGAATCGTTGCCAAAGCCTGGAGATGACACTCTGGGCGATTCAAGTTCCTCGGATACTTCCAGCTGGTTACGTCCACATTCCAGTCGTCCGATAATTCTACCACGTAAAAAATCATCCAAATGCTTCCTTTGTGCCATAACTATGCGATTATTGCACTGAAAGGCTTTTAAAGCGCTTGTGAACAATTTTACCTCTTTGCCACCATTCATATATACCCCTCTCTTACACTCTCGTCATTGTGACGTACTATCCGCGCCATCTGGTGGTTTCCTGTAATTTGCATATTCTTCTTCAAGATGTGTGTGATAATTCTCCAGGTGAAATTTTTATTTCAGAGTTCAATTTCTGTGTGATTCTGAATTATCTTTAATTTATGGACATGTGTGTATAATCAAAACTTCACATGCTAAATAATCTATAGCAACGTTATAGTTAATGAACCTGAAGACCAAGCGATTAGTGCTCTGGAGATCGGTGCCACAGGTTTCGGGTTCGAGCTGTGCATGGATGTTTTAGTGATTCGGAATCCACTTTAAACCATATATGCTGGTCTAATATAAATTTAGAGCATAGGTTCAACAGCCGTACCCCTTAAAAGAAAACATATTCTGTCTCGAATCCTAATTCTGTCGCTTTGTCCACTATTCACCATATATATATATTGATGCAATTGTGGAAAAATAAAAAAATAGAAGAAAAAAATAGTCAAAATTCATCAATATCTGTAAGTATTTCTAGTAATTTTGATTAAATTATATCACTTTATATTTATTTAAAATGATGTATCCAATGAAAAAAAAGGATTTTAATCATGCTGTTCTGTTTTAAAAATATGATAAATATATATTTTATAGATTGAAAATTATTGAAGCGAAGAATACGGTAATCAACCAAATAAATAAATCAAATAGTTGCTAGAATTTTACAAATGTATATATAATTCCTATATTTAAAGCACAAATACTTTTATAACATTACATAAACACATTTCATATTAGTTTGTCATTTTATTCAAGAACATACAAAGTATTAAAATATAATCACGCTCTCTGTAAACAAAATTAATTTAGCTTAACAGAAAAATTAATATACTTTAACTAGTATTAAAGTCGGAATAAATATTTCTTTTAACGCTATATTTGATTTATACAGAAACAAATATTGCTACTAACATACATTGAATGCATTTTATAAAAAAAGAAAATGATACATCATAATTAATGCAAACACAAAATAACCATTCTTAATAAAAATTATTTACCCTCAGAGGACACAAGTCAAGATATTTTATAATTGGTTGTAAATTTCATTTCGAAATACTTCGTTTTAATATAATTACAAAAAAAAATTTAATTGTATCAAATAGATGCATTTCGAAACAAAGAAAATTTAACACAATACTTTTCGTAAACCATAAATGCAAATATCAAACCATTTCAAAATAAAAAAATTTAAAACAGAATTCCTTCAACTGAGCGATAGATATATATTATTTACTGAATCAAACCTCTTCCAATTTCTTCCCAGGTGGATTCTTTTTCTCCGGTTCAATTATTTTCTTCCAAAATTCTCTTCCTTCTTAATTTGGAATTCTCATTTTTTTCTTCTATATGTGATAAATTTCTGCTCTCATTCCAACTGATCAGTGTGGTTAGTGAAATTCCGCAATCAATGGAGTAAAAATCATTGAAATAAAACTAAAAAAAGTCATCATAACGAAGATATACAGAGAGTGAAAAAGAGAAAGATTTGCAATCGAATGTGTGTATTTGCAGAAAGAAGAAAAAAGATTATTTGGAAAAAAAAAGCTGCTACAACCTAGTTTCTTGGTGAAACTGCATGAGTTTTTGTTTTATTTCACTTTAACTTATTTCATTACATACTTTTTTTAGACTTTTTTTCCTGATTATTTATTTTTATTTTTTCGTTTTTACCGATTCTCAACCCCCAGTCACGTACAGACGCAACTAAATAAAGTATTTTATTTCTGGAGCATTTCATTCAGATAAAAGGAAATAAATCTTTTATTAACTGTAAATAATGAATTAATGTTTTATTTTTGGTGTGAAAAGTTTAAGAAAAAAATATTTCTTTTCTTTTTTTCTTTAGTGTGAAATTCATTGATTTTTTGAATAGCGTTTTTCATTTTCGATAGCTGCTTTTAATTTAGTTTCATTTCTCCTTAAATATTCTTTAGTTTGATTTTTTTTTGATCTGTAAAAAAGTTCTTATTTGCAAAGCGATTTAAATTCAAATTACTGGTAAAATATATTAGTTAAACCAGTTAAGCACAATTTAATATTTCCATATATATATATTATATATATATATATATATATATTGTAATAATTAATTCATTTTCTGATTATTTACACTTATAAGCGTTATAGATGCATTTCAAAACAAAAGAAAATTTAACACAATACTTTTCGTAAACCATAAATGCAAATATCAAACCATTTCAATTTGAATTTAAATTGTTCTGCAAATAAGTTATTTTTTTTACAAAGAGCAAAAAAAAAAAAAATTGCAATAAAAAAATTGAAAACCGAATTCCTTCAACCGAGCAATAGATATATATTATTTACTGAATCCAACCTGTTCCAACTTGTTCCCAGGTGGATTCTTTTTCTACTGCAATTATTTTCTTCAAAATTCTCTTCCTTCTTAATTTGGAATTCTCATTTTTTTCTTCTATATGTGCTCAATTTCTGCTCTCATTCCAACTGATCAGTGTGGTTAGTGAAATTCCGCAATCAATGAAGTAAAAGTTATTGAAATAAAACTAAAAAAACCATAACGTCATCGCAACGAAGATATACAGAGAGTGAAAAAGAGAAAGATTTGAACTAAACCCCCAGTCACGTACAGACGCAACTCAATAAATTATTTCATTTCTGCAGCATTTCATTCAGATAAAAAGGACAGAAATCTTTTATTAACTGTAAATAATGAATTAATGCTTTATTTTTGGTGTGAAAAGTTTAGGGAAAAAATATTTCTTTTCTTTTTCCTTAGTATGAAATTATTGATTTTTTGAATAGCGTTTTTATTTTCGTTAGCTCCTTTTAATTTGGTTTCATTTCATTTGAAATATTCTTTAATTGATTTTTTAATATTCTTTAATCGGTAATTTAATATAAGGAATTAATATATATTGATTCGAAATTAAAAATACTGGAAAAAATAGTCAAAATTCATCAATAACTTTATGTAATTGAAGTAATTCTGATTAAATTATATCACATATTTATTTATTTTTTATAAAAAAATTGATTTAAAAAATGATGTGTCGATGGATAGACAATATTCATAGGGATTACTCTTATTCTGATTAATAACTTGTTCAGTTTTAAAAATATGATTTATATTTGCCTTGTAAATTTAAAAATATTAAATTTAAAAAAAATAAATAAATAAAATTAAATTGTTTCTATAAATATAACGCTATACATTTAATCCGTATATTTCAATCATAAAATACTTTTTTTTAAAACATTACATAAAGGTATTTTTTATTAGTTCATCATTTTATTCAGTACAGACTAAATATTAAAATTTAACCATGCTCTCTGTAAACAAAAATTAATTTAACATAACAGAAAAATCAATATATATTTTACCTAATATTGAAGTCGGGATAAATATTGCTTTTAAAACTATATTAGATTGATACAGTAACAAATAACACTACTAACATCTAGTGAATTTATTTCATAAAAAATAAAATATTACTTCAAAATTAATGCACATACAAAATAAACATTCATAATAAAAATTACTTAAACTCAGAGGACAAAAGTCAAGATATTTTATAATTGGTATATGAAATTCATTTCCGAAATACTTTGTTTTAATGTAATTACAAGAAAAAATTTAATTGCATCAAATAAGATAAAATTCGTTACAAAAAGAAAATTTAACACCATACTTTTCGTAAACCATAAATGCAAATATCAAACCATTTCAAAATAAAGAAATTGAAAACAGAATTCCTTCAACTGAGCGATATATATATATTTTTTTATTGAATCCAACTTGTTCCCAGGTGGATTCTTTTTCTCCCTTCAATTATTTCCTTCCAAAATTCTCTTCCTTCTTAATTTGGAATTATTTTTTTCTATATGTGCTCAATTTCAGCTCTCATTCCGACTGATCAGTGTGGTTAGTGAAATTCCGCAATCAATGGAGTAAAAATCAATGAAATAAAACTAAAAAAAGTCATCACAACGAAGGTATACAAAGAGTGAAAAGAGAAAGATTTGCAGTCGAATGTGTGCATTTGCAGAAAGAAGAAAAAAGATTCTTTGGAAAAAAAGCTGCTACAACCTAGTTTGTTGGTGAAGCTGCATGAGTTTTTGCTTTATTTCACTTTAACTTATTTCATTAAAGACTTTTTTTTTAGATTTTTCCTGATTATTTATTTTTATTTTTCGTTTTTACCGATTCTCAACCCCCAGTCACGTACAGACGCAACTTAATAAAGTATTTTATTTCTGGAGCATTTCATTCAGATAAAAGGAAATAAATCTTTTATTAACTGTAAATAATGAATTAATGTTTTATTTTTGGTGTGAAAAGTTTAAGAAAAAAAATATTTCTTTTCTTTTTTTTTAGTGTGAATTCATTGATTTTTGAATAGCGTTTTTCATTTTCGATAGCTGCTTTTAATTTAGTTTCATTTCTCCTTAAATATTCTTAAATTTGATTTTTTTTTTTGTTCTTTGTAAAAAATGTCTTATTTGCAAAAACGATTTAAATTCAAGTTACCGGTAAAATATATTAGTTAAACCAGTTAAGCACAATTTAATATTTTCATATATATATTATATATATATATATTGTAATAATTAATTCATTTTCTGATTATTTACACATATAAGCGTTTTTACATTTAATGTTGTAATTTAATGATTTCATAAAAGATAATTGATACTTTATATGCTAAATTATATAAAGCAACATTATAGTTAATGAGCCTGATTGCCGAGTGGCTTGAGCTTTGGCCACTGCTTAGGGACTGAGTCCCGGCGGTACCATGGATGTTTGTAGTATTTACCATGAATTTTTGTAGTTGTTTATACACTTTATACGATATATCCCCGTCTAATAGAGCTACAGAGCATAGTGGTACAACCTTTTCCGTAAAAAGAAACCCTATTCTGTCACGAAATCTGCCAGTAGGCAAACGGCTTTGACCCACTACGAGGCTGTTGCGCCAATGACGGAAATAACATAGCTACAAGTTAAGAAATGTTTCCATTATAATAGTAAATTATAGTAATATATCATCTATGAAAATATTAAAATGTCTACGTGCAGAAGTACTCCAAATTGATACAAATCATTAAAAAAAATATATATATTACATCTTCTAAAGTTATGAAAATTGAAAATATGGGACAAGTGCGCAAAGATATCCATACAATGAATCAAAGGCTCATCTATACAATAAAAATGTTCATTATTCAAAAGTAGTTACGAACAAACTGGAGAGAAGACAGAAACATTCATGTAACGGATTCGTGGCAAGAAAAACCAACTTTAAAAGGCGATATGCTCACCTCTGACTGTGATACAGGAATTGCAATGTCTATACATGCTGAAGACAAGATTATCAAGGAACGGTATTAAAAGATCATATCTGACGGCTGATCACGGTGTCATGTGGTGCTAGCCATGTTCCATTGCACTTAGGTCCCGGCATCTTGCAAGCCAATCCATGTGGTGAAATTCTGCATATCCTGAGATTTATACGATAGCTAATGTATTATAAAGTATAGAATTGCCGTCAGTGAAAATGCTTATGGGCTGCTATGTGTTTCCGGACAAAAGCAAAACACGCACTACGCTCGAAAATCAATGGAGCTTCGTTAGAATAACGGAAAGGATTGATTAACCCTCGTAAGGAAGATGTAGGGATCAGAATGGTGAATACGCAGGACACCCGCCCTAAACGTAATTCCAAAACGACCCTTTACGATGCTGTTGAAAAGGTTGAATAAGTGTTACACTCTGTCTGCAGATCTGCATATCTCCTGAATCCTTTTAGACTAAATATCTTTCATCCTTAAAGAACACTCGATTCCAGTCCTGTTGTGTCTAATTCCCGGCACTACAGTCTCAGTTTACTCCGATGAGAAAGTGCATATGGTAAAATAAAAATATAAAATGGCATATATAAAATGGAAAATGCATACTGGTTCTTGTGCATATAGATCACGTTTGTAGAGCTTTCTGGCTACTGTAAAATGTATTATCGGACAGCCAGTAGTCTGCTCCATGTGCCTTGAGATTTCTCCCTCTATATGCCGTCTTTTTGTAGGACAATATACCCGTCGGCCGTTGGCATTGTTGCTCGTGGGCGACCGCTACTGAACTTCTCAGATTGCTATTCCTGCCATTCGAAATGTTGTTTAGGCTCATGAAATAAAGTTACGAGATTCCTCCCTGACATTTTAACCTTTTATGTCTTTACAATGACACAACCTTGGATTAAGTCATCTAGATGTTCTCTCTTGGATTGTAAAAAAAACAATTGGATTTCGTTAAAATCATTGTTCACCTTTCAATAGCAGTTACCAAATTGCTGTGCAGACACCGACTGTATACTTTACACCTCTAAAAACGCTTCCTTTACACCATGTGTTACATATATGGTCTATTATAATGGACTCAATTATATGCCCTGATTCTTTCGGTGCATTCTGTTGCCTTTTTCGTTGTTATGCTAACTTCTCCTCCTCTTCCTAAATTTTTGAACTTCTTTAAAATCATTCAATAAGTATAATTAAATTAATTGCTTTCAATGAAAGGATAATACACAAATAGTACATTTTGAAAGAATACATTCATAATAAAGTTAATTACATACATTTTACATTATACATTTACAAATAATAACATACATTAAATGACATTCATTTTACATAATATAATTAAAAATCTAAAATTAGGGTTTGAAACAAATGCAAAAATATGTGAAACTCTTTTAAAAATACTCGATACTATTGAGATTAATCACATATTTTAATGCATTATATCCACATTCTACAGTATTTTATTCTTTGTTTTGGGAAATGGTTATGATAATTTCCAAAACAATAGAAAATATTTCAACAAGCAAGAGAAATTTATAAATTCTAAAATAGATATACCACCATATTAATGCTGGGAGTTAAAATATTCACAGACAATAGTACAAATTTTGAGTATATATATATATTATATATTAATGTTGAATGTATTTCTATATTTACTATATTTTTTAACTGAATATAAATTTAGTTGAGTCGACATATCCTACATATGTGCACATTTTTGTACATTATAATTAAACATTAAAAAAAAATTTGCTATCTAAATATATTTGTAAAAAAAAAAAATGAATTAGTCATAAATTATGGGTGTTATTCATATTTTATTAAATTAATAAATATTAATAATAATAATATATTGTTATAAAATAATTTGATGAAATAAATGAACTGCATATCAGAATATTTGAATGAGTCTCTCTTTGTCATTTAAAATCAAAAATTAATAATATATTTTGCTTGTTTTATTTAAAACATACGTGGAATATAATGTCTTTTTGATAAAAAACTATAAAGTCCCCAAAAACTATCATTCAGTTATTTTAAAATATTGAACATTTCATTTTAAAATTAAAAAAAAAAAAGGATTTTTTTTAATACCTTTTTTTTTTTATTGAAATACACAATAAACATAAAATACATTAATGTTATAAAATTTTGTTATAAGTAAATCTGTGTGAAACATGTAAAATATACTCATCTAAAGGTGTATAATTGTGTATTCACATTTAGATAAGCATATTCAAGATTCTTTAGTTTAGTACTGGCAATTCACAGTCACAATATATAAAATAATCCCACATATAGCTCTGAAATTATAAAATAATCACACATATAGAGTTCTGAAGAAAAAAGAAACGCGAAAAGGAAGAATAAAAAAATTTAAGAGCAAAACATTTACAAAACGAACTCAATTCATAAAAAATAAATGTTATAAAATTATATTATAAGTAAATCTTGTCAATACACATTAAATATAAAAATCTAAAGGTGTATAATTATGTGATAAAATGGATGAATTATCAATAAAATATCTTAAATATTCACACATTTATCTCTGAAATTTTTTGCACATTTAAATAAGAAGAAATAATAAAGCATATTTTAGAAGCCTTTTGTATACTTTAAGTATAACACGAGTAAAACCAGGTATAACAAGTAAAGCACAGTAGTAACCAAGTATATCTGATACACACAGTATCGAGAATTTCATCTACCAATTCTTTTTTTTTTTACTTCCTTGCTGAGACCAGGTTTTCCAAAAGATAATGATAATGTTTTAGTATAGGTTTTAGCTCTCAGTTCTCTCATTCAGTTATTCTCATTTAAAATATCGTAAATAATCACACATTTATCTCTGAAATTTTCAGCACATTGAAACAAAAAAGAAATAATAAAACATATTTTAGAAGCCTTTTAATATGCATTCCAAGTATAACACCAGTAAAACTGGTACACAAAGTATCGAGAATTTCAACTACCAATTCTTTGTTTTTTACTTCCTTGCTGAGACCAGGGTTTTCAAAAGATAATGAGAATGTTTTAGTACGGGCCTCAAACGCGTCAAATCTCGATTGGTACCAAAAACACTGAATGCGCCAGCTCACACTGTAACGATTTTCGTGACTTTTTCGCCAAAAATGAAATCCATATTGTTCCACGACCACCGTATTCACACCGTGCGATTCCGGCTATTCTCTAAACGCAAAAGACCACTCGGGGACACCGTTTTGAGTTGATAGCTCGCGCTTTGAAGGCCATCCTGCCGATGACATTTTAGCATGCATTGAACATTGGAAAAAAAATTGGCGTAATTGCATTGTGTCCGGAGGATAACTTTGAAGGTGATGAAATAAATTAGGAAGAAAAATAACGAGTTTTTTGAAAAAAATGGTCTTACTTTTTGGGCACAGGGTACGCAGAAGATCTACCTCCCTGTGGTGCACCTAGTAACACTTTTAGTGGCTAAAAGATCTGCAATTGGGCATTATTGTTAGATTAATGAACTGTGTTTCAGCATGTTATGTTGTATTATTTTGTTTTTGTTGTATGTTGTATGTTTTTGCCGTAACTGTTCATAATCTGCCATTGGAAATAAAAAATAAACTTTTTGGGCACAGTAGTATATAATTGAAATGGAATTTATTACTTTCATATTTATATACTTCCTAGCAATTATAGTTAAATATGCACATATAATTTATTTACAATCACAATTTAATAATAATTATTTAATCTTAAAGTCGTAGATTTACTTGGCAATGAAAACTTTAAAATTGAGACAATTTAACTTGGTAATCCATGCAACTCAATTTTAAAGTTTTAATGATGTCAAGAAAGCAGGAAACGAACTGAAAACATCAGCTTTCACTTAGAATATCAAATAGAAAACATCAATCTTCAAACAGATACGCCAGTAAAAGTGTTAACTTGCAAAGTGATTAATTGTAATAGAAAATTTAAAAAATTTATTCAGCTTCTTTTTAATTGGCGTTGGCAATCTCTTTAAAAAATTTAAATAAGATATAAGTTACTCGGAGGTTGAGTAAAAAACATCAATTTTCACAAAGTATCATAAGTGAATCATTACGTTGAGTTTGCGACTAGTTGCTTGAGCAATTCTTATTTGCAAGCCTTCCACATCAAAAAAGAAAGGAGATATTGTAGTAAAGAAATGAAAAAAGGAAATAATTTATGAAAAACTCTAACATAAAGAAAATAAATGTTATGGAATTATATTATTATAAGTAAACCTTTGCGATACATTATTAGATTTTATGTGGTAAATTTAAAGGTGTATAATTAAGTGTTAAATGAATCAATTCTCATTTAAAATATCTTAAATAATCACACATTTATCTCTGAAATTTTCAGCACATTCAAACAAAAAGAAATAATAAAGTATAATTTTAGTAGCCTTTAATATAACACGCCAAACATCAGTATAACTGATATACACAGTATCGAGAATTTCACCTACCTTATTCTTTTTATCAAAACAATTCTAAGTCATAAAAGAATAAATGTTATAAAATTATATAAATCTTGGCAATACACATTAAATATATTAATCTAAAGGTGTATAATTAATTATGTGATAAATTGAATTAATTCGCAATCACAATTTCTTGAATAATCACACATTTAGTTGAAAAATCGTCAGCACCTTCAAACAAAAATATTTAATAAAACATATTTTAGAAGTCTTATTATACAGGCCAAGTACTTTTAAACTGATACACATAGTATAGAGAATTTCACCCACCAGTTCTTTGTTTTTTACTTCTTTGCTGAGACCAGGTTTTTCCAAAAGATAATGAGAATGTTTTAGTACAGTTTTTAGCTCTCAGTAGCAATTTTTATTTGCAAGCCTTCCACATCGAAAGAAAGGGAGAGTGTGGTAAAGAAATGAAAAGAAAAAGAAAAGGAAAAAGAAGATAAAAAGAGAAAGAACTCCGACTTCTCGAAACCTGGAGGTAAAATAGAGTAAATGTTTCCCAAAATAGAATTCTGCCGATAAAATGCCAGGGATGGAGACGTTTCCAAAATGCAGAAAATATGTTCCGGTTTAGCTAATGGAAGGTGGAGAGATATATATCGAAAAAGAAGAAATTATGTATATATCTTAAGAAAAGCGAATAAAAAAAATATTATCGACTATTTTCTTTTTCCCCGTAATACTTGAAAACAGCCTATATGTTTTTTTTTTATAAAAATATAATTCATTAAATTGAATTACATCTTTATTCATTTGATTTTGTTGTTGTTTTCTAAAACATAAATATTTTTTTATTCTTTCGTACAAATAGAAATATTCATTTAATAAGAAATTTAATTAATTAACAGTATTTTACTTTTTATTTTAGAATGGCTAAATAAAAACAAACACTTTAATTTTTTTTGTTATAAATTATCGAATTTTAGGAAATGTGCTAAAAGTATTTTGAATAAAAACATTTTGAAAATGATTTATTTAATTTCAAATTTTCAAATTGATATGGAAATCAACTTTTTTATAATTTCCGTCAGGAAACAGTATTGCATTTTCATAATTTTTGGAGTAATTAAATTATTCCTGAAAATTTATTTGGGGTAAAACTCAATAAAAGTAAAATCAGATAAATTAAACGCATAACAACAATTAACTAATAATATATATATATATATATATATATGATAAATAAATATTTATAAAATATATATAAATAAATAATAATAAATATATATATACAAATTAATATTTTTATATTTATTCTAAACTTTAAATAAATAAATATATATTAATAATTATGTGTATATACCATTGAAGTTTAATTTACTTTACTGTAATTTTTCCCCAATTACAAGCGATGAGCATTATTTCTTTCAAATAAAATATGAATTGAAATGTTTTAATTTAGAACTTTATTTTTAAAAATCGCAATTATGGAATATATAATTTTAAACAACTAATTAGCTTAATTACTTCTATTCATATTTAAAGCATAACGATAAATATTTTATATACATAGCAAAATCCAATCATATTTTTAATTCCAATTCGAAATATATTTCTAACTATACTTTATTATATCTAAATATCAGTATATATTTATTCGAAGGATTTATATTTCTATTGTTTCTATTTATATAACATGAAAAGGAAAACTTTCTCAAATTTACAATTGTTCCTAGTAGAAAAATAATGTCCAATTTACTTAATTGCATGCTGTATTATAATTTATTATTACATTTTTTTCCATCTTGTTTATTCTTGCTTTTTTATAATATAAACAATTTTTATATTTTTTATCACTGAAAAGAATTCTAAATAAAGAAAAGGTTACCGAAATTAGGTCGTAATTTAATAGTTAGTTTGAGAAAAGAATATGGTTGTTTTTAGATTTATATTATTTGAATAAATTTTCCTGAGTAATTTTTATATGTAAATAAAAAGTTTACAGCATATGCAGATATATTTCTTGATTTAAGTAGTTGTATTTTCTATGTTTGTTAAATTTTATATAAATATTGTACAAATATTGCTATGCGTATTTTTAAATTAATATCTACGTAATATATTTTATTAATAGCATAATTCTTTTTATTATTTTCTAACATTACTATGATTTTATGATTTGTTTTCTATATATTTATAACATTTTACAACGTTTTATAGTGTTAGTAAAACTACTGAAGTATATATACAATAATTATATATACTTTATTTATTTATATCAATTTTTATTCTAATGCATTTATATGATTTAAATACAATATTAAAAAAATATATTTTGATATTTATATTATTTATAATGGATGGCGGATCAATCATCAGACTTTGCATATTGTTTCACTACTATAAAATTCATTTATTTATATTGAATTATAAAGCTATTTAAGTTATTTAGTAAAGCTAGTTTATATTAATTCAAGCAGCTATTAGTTTTTTTTATTTATTTCGTTTGTATGGAATTTTATTATTTTGTATTAATAAAATGATATTTCATAAAAAGATAACATATATTTCGAGTAATGATTGTCTATTTAGAGAGCTATTAAATTAAATCCTGTTGATCATACTTCAGGTAATAACCGGTAATCAATAAACAATAAAGAAAATTAGTTAATAAAACTGTCACACAGCCTATCTTCTGACATGGTCCTGCAATTTGGGGGGATCAAACCTACAGCCAGGATAACTCTATTATGTTTTATTTTACATCTTATCAAATGAAATCTATCAAAGATACTGATTTAAAGATCTATTTCAAAAGATTAGAGTGGTGGTGAGAGGCCATATAAAGTAAAGTAGATTTCTATGTATTCCTGATTTGTAACTTAAGCATTAAATCTCAATCCTTAAGAAGACTTCAATAGAAGTATCCCCCCTTTTATCAGCATTTGAGTGTTTTACCATTAAATTAAATTAGAAATTAAAATCTCACTTTGTGGAATGCCATTAACTCGGAAAGTCAGATATCAAGTCCATTATGGCTTCCGATTGTCACGTACACTTCACATATGTATGGATATCACAACCCAGTGATATTTGATCTCATTACTTTGCCTTTTCTTTATTTTACTGTTCATCATGTAGATTAAAGACTTGATCTTCTTCCAACTATCTTGTTGCCGTCTCATTGTCTTCATGTGATTGTGTAAAAAAACATTTTTTTTTTTAAATTTTTTGAACATTAATTTGCAAATTTTATTATTTATTTTCATAACTTTTAATAAATCTTATGATTTCATTTATTTTGTTTGACTGATATTTCCAGCATTTCAAACCACGTGTTTGTTGTTCTTAGTGTTCCGTGTTCCTCATTCGAGTTCATGTGACCTGTGGTCTTGTACGGACAATGCATTTCTTTGACATCATTTTCTGATAGAAGAGTGATACATTTCCCATTTCTGAAACATCATTTGATTGGTATTATGAACCATTCGTGGATTAAATTGCTTGAAATTCAAGCGTATGGTTCATTTTCCTTTCATCTTGCTAAAGGTTAAGGGGATCTTGACTGTAGAAGTCCTTTTGCTCAATTATTTTATTATTTCAAAATTGGTTCAACGTGAAAAATTTTTCTCATGAAAACTAAACTAAACGTTTTGTGTAATTTGTGAATCAAACTTCTCCTTGCGAATGGAGCTGGAATGTTACAGAATTTATCTCACAAAAAATCAAAAGAAAAATTTATTTTTAAAAAGTATCGAACTCGTTTATACAAAATATATGATATAAAAAAGTAAGATTTATTTAACTATTATTCCATAAAGCGTGAATGTCTGATATCTGAACTGTCTAGTGAGATCAAACATCCAATATTCATTGCTTTAATTACCATGCAATGAATGCCTGCAGAGATACAACAATATCCTCAAACTGTTAGCTTCGTACATATTTAGACTGTAAATAGATTCATAATGCATTAATTGCCTACAGCCTCATCCATCCAAATAAAAAAATTTGTCCTTTAATCACAGTCTCATAATTTTTCTTTTATATGGAAATTGGGAAACACAGAGTTAGTATCTAAATCCAATAAATTTAAATTTTTACATAACAAATTCACCAATTTAAACTAGCAGTAATTTGATCAATGTGTTCTACTTCCAACGTATGATTGATAACAATATTACTGGAATACAGTGTTCCACCACTTCAAAACTGTAACCGTTAGCTTCCATACCATCGACATGAATTTCACATTCCTCTTACGACTTCTGTGCCCACTACTAAATCGGTTGCATTTATTTTTAATCAAACCAAATTTAAAACAATATTTAAAAATATATTTCATAAATTGTCTTTAGTAAAAGAACATTTTATATCAATTCTACTTTTTAATAGCTTAACAAAAATATTTCAATGGCAATTTGTTCGCCGCAATTTGTCCAAATCTGACAATTGTGCTATAAACACCATCCAAAATAACCAAGCTTTCTATGGGTTGGTATTCTTTGAAAAATATTTTAGTAAACGGTAGAATTCCCTTTTGTCATATTTAAATATCATATGTTACTTGTGAATAACGAAAAAGTTCTTGTCAACCAAAAAAAATTTCAAAAATAAAATGAGATTTTATGCCATTTTCAAAGTTTCTCTTTATGTCATTGCCTAACAGCTTTTAGAACATCCTAAATACATTTTTCCAAGGTGAGATTCTAACATTTTACATTAAAAAATTATTATTATTAATATCTAATCTGCAAAAATGCAGGGATAAATATGGATAATACTCATAAGCTCACGAGGTAGAAATAAATTATATTAAACTGTTTCTAAAAATATATACAAAAATATCTCTTTTATCGACAACATCAGAAGGAATCGAAGATAATGAGCAATATGTATTCAATGACAGCAACATTAACGATGAACAAAAAGCAGTAAAAAATTCTGATCGGACACGTATGCATGCTCATAAAAAAACTGCTCAAAATAATTTCGATTTGAATGCCCAATGGCTATGGAACGCAAAAATGCGTTTGATTTGTAATTGCTCACGATGCAAAAATCAATGATTATTAGATGCAGTACGGGAATGGCATTTTCGAAACAGGCTGGAATGAAATGGAATTTAAAATGTATTTTTATTGGTGAATGGAACCCACGAAAATGTCCAGGGGATTTGAATTCACCGATGTCGTATCGCTTTTAAGCTTTTTGGCGCAATAAATTTATGTTGTTATCTGCTTGATAGTGCGAATAAATGCTTGCTCATAACAATAAAGTAGAGTTAACTGCATTAAGAGGGGATTTTGGATTCGTGAAAAATGCTGCACGAGTTGGTACGAATTTATTGCCATTACATTTAATGTTATGCATGGAGGAATTGGACGTCATGTTTTATTTATATTGGAAGATATTATTAATAAGCTTGTCAAACAACGCAAATAATTAATTTTAAATTGCCAAGTAGTAGTTTGTGGTTATTTTAAATTGCAAAAGGAATTTTCGATTGTGATATGTGCAACCCACAAATACTTAAATTATTTAATTATTAATACCAAAATTGAACAAATTAATATAAAAAACAAATTAATTTATTCTTAAAATTTAATTCAACAAATCTATAGAATTCATGGTGTCTGCATAATTGGACGCCATGTTTTTATTTATATTAAAAGATTTTATTAATAAGGTTGTCAAATAACTCAAATAATGATATTTTGTATTCTCAAGTACTATTTTGTGTTTTTCTTAAACTCCAAAAATGAGTTTTGTGATTGTGATAAGTTTCAATCCATAAATACTTAAAATTATTTAATTATTAATATTAAATTGAACAAATTAATGTAAAACTTAATATTCTCTTAGAAATCTATAGAATTCTTGTCAGAAATCCATGGAATTCATGACGTCTAAATAGAATTGGACGATTATTGACGATTATTGGACGTCTATAGGATTGGTCATTGTTTATGAAGATTATTTTTTATTTAATTTATATTTACTCAAACGAAAGATATAAATAAAAATGAAATTATATAAACATTTTTAAATGCATAAATAATGATTTATAAATAACTAAAATAATTTAATTCATAAAATATAATAAATAGCTAGATGAAAATATGTTATGTTTTCATTTTGAATAGAAATTTTAAAAAATGTTATGATTTAAGTGTTTTAAATAAAACTAAAATAATGTAATCTGGCTGACAATTTTCATGAATTGTTTTCAAATATTTGCCTAATTATATGTTGTTCTAGTAATAGATAGTGTAAACTTTGTGTAAAACATGGAACCTATTAATTTACTTAATTTTTTTCATATATTTATGATGTGACTATTAAAGTGACATCATGATTTATGAAATCACATTTTAGCTTAAGGGAATTGAAATCACATTCATATGAATAAAGAAATTTTAAATGAATGATGAATAGAAATTTCATATTCAGATGTTTACGGAGTTTAATTTTTTTAAGAGCAATTTTTTAAAATATTTTCTGAGAATAAATTATAGCATTCATATTTAAATAATTTATTTCTTAAGGAGAGTGTTAAATGTTTTCTTCCTTTTACAGATTTTGATTAAGCGTTTCCAAAGTTTAGCATCAGATAATTCAATCGTATTTTTAATATGCCCTTATATCCGAATCCAAACATGATATTTCAATGCCAACTGATGAAAGCCTGATTTTTGCTTAATGAAAATTCAAGAAACTTAAGCAGGGAATAATTGGAGAAACGTGTAGTGAAATAAGTAAATTAAACTGCTAGATATAATTTACTTATGTTTTTTAACTGATAACAATATATATGTATAATAAATGAAAATAATGAAATTAATCGATTTAAGTTTTGCTTATAAGTATGCAAATTCTTTCAAGTATTTTCGAAAAGCAAGTTTGAGTTTGTATTAAGTTTTTAAGAAGGAATACTTATCTCCAAAAATAGTTTGGAACATTCACAGCAAACTAAATAATACAGCGAAACAAAACTCTTGATTGTCCTTGTTTAGTGAAATTTTTTTTTTATGCTGTGATTTTTTTCACTGTGATTATTTTTTACAGTGATGTCAATTCTGAAATTTACATATTATCTCACAATGTACATGAGTTTAATCCACTGAGACTGTTAATTTAGAATGTTTAAGAAGATAATTTTCAAAATGAACCAATTTGAAAATAATTTATTGATTTCTAATGAAAGGAAAAATTATTAAACCATTTTTAAAGAATCAATGAATATTTTTGGGAAAATATACATTGTATTGAACATTTGCTGAAAAACATTGACACGTATTTTTTTATATAAATTAGATATTTTTAATTAAAAATACGAAAAAAAAAAATTAACATCTGATAAGGAAGTTGTCGTCTTTAGAAAAGTATGCTTTACACTGAATTTCTAATGACAAAAAAAGTTCTTGATGTTAACACGCAATTCCTCTTTTTAGTAGCTTATAGTTTAAACATATTATCAAGTAGTGAACAACTTTTATTTAGATCCATTAGAAAAATTCAGCCTTTTAAATTGAATTGAAAACATTTCTCAGATTTTTTGGCTTAAAACATCTCATTTAAAAAAAGGTACAAATTAAACAAGAATAGATAAAATAAAGATTTAGTCAAAAGTTAAAAAATTTTCTTAAACTTATATCGTAACAAAGACTGGTTATTCGTGCTTCATACAAAGAACATTTTTTGAATGAAAAAAGTTTAAAAAGAGTTAAATACATATAGCATGAAACTATTAAGAATGTTTTAACGAACACGTGTTTAAGATGTGTGTTGTAGACAAAGCAAATCTTTTATTCCATTTCTTCTATTAGCTCACACTCCCTATATATCTTGTTCAAACATTCAATCGTTAATAAAATACTTTTTATTCATCCACTCAAGTTCAAATACATTTTTTAACTTTTAGAACGTGTTTTTCAAATATTAATTCAGTAATTAAATTTATTAATTAATTTTAGGTTATTTTAGATATAAGTTGCATGTATCTACCAACAGATGGCAAATCTTTTATTTATAAAGGACTTTCTGCAATGTGAAAAAAAGTAGGAATTGACTTTATTTATTTTTTTATATATTACTTGTTAACTTAAATTATCCTTTTTACATTTGGTAATCATTTTCGATTTATTTAAAAAAGTACGTAATAGTGATATTGATATTTGAATATCATTTTCCATTAAAACAATGAGGTAATATGATAATCAGTAAATAATTTCAATTTATTACTGTCATTTTGTTTCATACAGAATTCTTAAAAATACGTAGTAAAAATATATAAATCTGAAAAGAAAAGAAAAATCAAGTAAACATTAAAATATATTTGAATTAATATTTTGTACAATATTTAAATATTTGCTGAATATTTTGTAAAATTGTAATCGAACTAGTAATTTATCACAAAAGTTTTTATGTTTGGTTCTCTTTATAATGGTAAGAAAAAATTACAAAGAAATAAAATTTCAAAAGCTTGAGACATGATAGAAAATAAATTTATACCAAATTATAATATATTCTCTATTATATACAATCTTGGAAAAAAATGTATAAAGATATTTTTAGGCTTATATAATTGTCATAAAAGGTTCCACATAAGATTTAGCTTTGGATCAAATTTTGTGTGTTTCATAGTAATTCCCAATAATAATGCAGAAATATTTTTCAGTCGCATCTTATAACATTTTAAAAAATCGTTGTTCCTTTATATCTTATTATCTTTTATCTTATATCTTATTATCTTATTATCTTTTATTTTTATCGCTGTTCTTTTTGGTTATATATTTAAAATATACCAATAAATACAGATCAGCCAAGTACGCTTAGTAATTTGTATTAAATTAATAATATAAAATAAAATATTATCTCAAACTATTTGTTTAGGTGCTTATGATGTTTTTAAATCATGCAGCATTATAAAATGCATCTTAAAATAAGTAGTAAATTAGTATTGGAAACTTATTAGAAAAGATTTAAATCCTTATTCAAAAAATTGGGGCAATCAGGGATTAGAAGGTATAAGATAATTGATATAAGATAATTTGCAATAATAATATGCCTACGTTCAAAAGCAATTCAAAGAATAGTCCGATAACCATATATCATGGCTGAGTGACAAGAAATAAATTTTTATTAAAGAGTAAAAAACTTTGAATTTTATTTGCCGAAAATAAGAAAATAATTTTTAATATGTTAATATTTCTGATAATATCGAATTTTATAAATTTGGAAAATAGTCATATAATAGGTTGAAAAAGTTGGAAGGAAAATTTAGATAAGAGAACTTAGAACTGTTTGGCAAATATGGTGATAGTGTTGAATACAGAAAATTCACTGAAGCTGTTAAAGTGAACTTATTGAACTTGGGTTGGAAAATGCATATTGACATTTTAATTATTTTTTATTTATCAGTTAAAAATATGGGTATATAAGATGCCTTCAAGTTCTATGAAGATATATTCAGATATAAAAATTTCTTTGTATATTTGTTTGTGGTTGCATTACAATTGCTAATATATTAATATATTTGGTTTTCAGTCACCAGATTTGAACCCAGCAGAATATATTTAGACATAAATTTAAAAAAAAAAAAAAAAAACAATTTAATAACAGCAATTAAAATTAGCAATACAAGAAAACTAACACTGAAATAAATGAATAAAATGATGAAATGAAATTTTTCTTGCATTTGTGTAATTAAGTTTTTAATTTCATAGTAATATAAACAATTATTAAAATCTTTTAATAAATTGTTCGAGTAATATTCATTCTTTCATCATGCATTATTGCTTTAAAACCAATTTATTCAAAATAATAATAGAAAATATAAATGAAATGTAAAAAACAAAATTATCTTATATTATTTCAAATAATTAACGTTTCATTGTTTCGTTTAAAACACATTTTATTAAAATTTGTGCAAATGAGACATATATTCGAACGATTAATAAAGCACTATAAACACAGTAAATACTAAAAACTTAAAATAATTTTAAATTATTCCATGCTTTCTCTTAGTAATTTAGTAAGAAACAGGAGAGATTTTAATAATTTAAAGTAAATATTTAAAAAGGAACATAAGCTCCATTACTATAATTAAATACAAAAAAATATATGCCTTCCATATAATTAATAATTTTTATTTCTTCTTTAACAGAACATAATTTCACCCATTTAATAAAACAAATATTTTAATTGAGGTTTTAATTGAAAAATTCCTTGTGACTTAACTCAAATTTCATTTAATGCTTTTATACAGTTAAGCAATTCATTTTTTTATCCCAAATATTCTGTTTGTAAGTAATTCTAGTAAAAGATAATTTAAATTAAAGCATTAGTATTTATTTCTTTATTGTATAATATTTCTGAAGCTTACGCATTCATTTTGAGTAGGATAAATGTTAATAGCTATTGTTGTATGAACTTTAAAATGTAATGGTATGTGCAATAATTTTTGCAAAAATATGCTGAAAATTTATCTAGAGAAAAATACTCAATTTATTTAAAAATAGGAAGTATTTTTGTCCAAATTTGATTCAAAACCAGTAATAAATAAATTTTATTTTTTATAAGCTTTTATTCAACATTTAAATTTTAATTTTTAAATAGATGTTCCTTCATAAAAATAAAGCTAAAATATTTTTTTTTTTTTCAAATTTCTTTCTAAAAAAATGTTATCAAAACGAAGTTTTTGTAGCCCCTACATTAGGGAAAAAACAATCATATTAATTGTGATTTCGTATGTCAAGTAATTTATCTACATATATATGTAAATCAGCAGAGGAAATAGTTTTAATTGACTAATTTGTAAACAGCATTTTGAAATCTTGAGATTCTATAGTTGATAATAATTGAAAGTTGTCAGTAAGTTGTATATATATGTAAGGTGTATAGTAGAAAATTGTACCGTATTTCTTACAGTACAAAATTTTTCTTTCAAAGATTTTGGACAACTCACACGAATTAAAAAAATGGGAAACAGATACATTTATAAATTGTAATTATTTTTAACTATAAATTATCAAGATAAGATGGCAAACAATAGTTTTTTTTGAGAAATATTAGTTGTTGATTTTAAAAATCGATCACTAATTTTATTTAGATTAACAGACGTGAGCTAACTATTAAAGACTGTCACATAATAGATAGTTTAAAAATCCATACAAACAGGGTTAATCTATTGATCAATTTGAAATCTATATTTTGTGAATTGATATTGTATTCGTTAAAGTGTAAAAATTTATTTGACCATCTTTCTAAATAAAACTAATTCATGAATGGCCGTGCACTTTCAAAAGGAAAATCTAAATTCCTTCAGCACTCCATTAGACCCAGTTATCCTAATGAAACCATGATCCGTTCCTACTGCAATAAAGCAGGATACAGAACATGAAACATTCGTCTCACGTCACAGAGACCCAAAATATTACTACACATGAAAGAAAAGCCGAAAGCCAGATATTCGATTCTACAGGAATGAAGTCACATCCAGTACTGACAAGTGGCTACATCTAACGAGAACGTGCAGTCCATGAGTGAAAATATGGTTGCTGTGGTTGGATAACACGAGTTCATAGCAAAGCTTCAATAAGTCGATTACAACTATTCCTGTGCCAGTTTATCTACAGAAATAGATAAACTGGCACAGGAATAGTTGTAATCGACTTATTTGTAAGCTACATTTTGAAATTTTAAGATTGTATAGTTGATAATAATTTAAAGTTGTTGGTGATATATATATATATAAGGTGTATATTTAAAAGATTTATCGTATTTCTTATCGTACAAAATGTTTCTTTCAACAATTTTGGACAGCTCATCAGACTTAAAAAACAGGTTCATTTATAAGTTGTAATGTACCTTTAAATGATAAATTATTAAGATTAAATGACAAACAATACTTTTTGTGAAACATAAATTGCTGTTTTTAAAATTCAGTACTTATTTTATTTACATTAAAAGACCTAGGCTAACTATTAAAGAATCTCACAAAAATAGATTGTTTAACAATCCATATAAACAATCTTATTCTAATGATCAATTTGAAATCTATTCTTCAGAAACTAATATTGTGTTCGATGAAGTGTAAAATTTATTTGGCCGTCTTTCTAAATAAAATAAAATAAATACATGAATAGACATGCACTTTTAAAAGGAAAACCTAAATTCCTTTAGCACTCCATTAGGTCCAGTTAACCGAATGAAACCGTGATCCATTCCTACTGCAATAAAGCAGGATACAGAACATGAAACATTCGTCTCACGTCACAGAGACCCAAAATATTAGACATGAAAGAAAAGCCGAAAGCCAGATATTCCATTCTACAGGAATGAAGCCACATCCAGTGGTGACTAGTGGCTACATCTAACGAGAACGTGCAGCCCATGAGTGAAAAGATGGCTGCTATGGTTGGATAACGCGAGTTGGTAGGAAGCTTCAATTGATCTTTAGAATTGTCGTTATCAGATGGAAATGAAATCGTATGAATTCTAGTGCAGACAGGGTTATAATCGGCCATAACGTAATCAAGTACAGATTTTCATTCCCTCTCTAGTAGTATTCCAGGACCGTGACTATTATGCTCATATTTATTTTTTTGTATGTGGTATAGTTGAAATACATATTTGAGAGGAGTAATTCGTAATGTTAATTCACGTCTCATAGAATTCTACAGAAATAGATAAATCGGCACATGAATAGTTGTAATTGATTTATGTGTAAACTACATTTTGAGATCTTCAGATTGTATAGTTGATAATATTTTAATATTTTAAAGTTGTTATATATATATATATATATATATATATATATATATATATATATATATATATATATATATATATATATATATATATATATATATATATATATATATATATATATATATATATATATATATATATATAGGTGTATACTAATGAAAATTGAATCGTATTTCTTATCGCATAAAATTTTTCTTTCAACAATTTTGGGCAATTAATCGAAATTAAACAACGAGCCCTTTTATAAATTGTAATTTTCATTTAAACTATTAATATTTAAGATTAGTTGGCAAACAATAGTTTCTTTTGGGAAATATAAATTGCTGTTTTTAAAAATTAAACATTTATTTTATTTACATTAACACCTAGGCTAACTAAGTTGTTAATAAAGATTGTTACAAAAAAGATAGTTTATTAACCCATATCCATATCCAATCCATTTCTTAATCTATTGGTCAATTTGAAATACATATTTTCAAAATTGGCATTGTATTCATTAAAGTTTAAAATCCAATTCAACATTTTTCTGAATACAACTAATTCATGAATGGTCGTGCACTTGCAAAAGGAAAATCTAAATTCCTTCAGCACTCCATTAGACCCAGTTAACCTAATGAAACCATGATCCATTCCTACTGCAATAAAGCAGGATACAGAACATGAAACATTCGTCTCACGTCACAGAGACCCAAAATATTAGACATGAAAAAGAAAAGCCGAAAGCCAGATATTCCATTTTACAGGAATGAAGTCACATCCAGTGGTGACTAGTGGCTACATCTAACGAGAACGTGCAGCCCATGAGTGAAAAGATGGCTGCTATGGTTGGATAACGCGAGTTGGTAGGAAGCTTCAATTGATCTTTAGAATTGCTGTTATCCGATGGAAATGAAATCGTATGAATTCTAGTGCAGACATGGCTTATAATCGACCATAACGTAATCAAGTGCAGATTTCCATTCCCTCTCTACTAGCTTTCTAGGACAGTGGACATATTATACTCATATTTATTTTGTATGTGGTATAGTTTAAATACATATTTGAGTTGAGTAATGTTGGTGGTAGGTAGTTTTAGATGTTGTGTAAAAATTAATTTCTTAGGTGGAAGTAGGAATAGTTTTGTTTCACCTATTTGGTAGAATTGTTTGTGGAAATATCTCTTTTTCAAGAGATTAGTTTACGCTTGATCTTTATGAGTGTTTTCAATAGTATATCTTTATCCATGAATGCAATAATAGCTTTTCACGGAATTTAATATGAAAGTATATTTAGATTGTTGTTATTGTAATGTATGAACATTTTTGGTAGAGATATCTCTTTCAAGAAATTACTTTATGATTGTTTTAAATCGATGCATATTTATCCATCAATGCAATATTAACGTTTCCCATAATTTAATATGAAACTAAATTGGAGTAGTTATTATTATGTTGTATGAAAAATTTTAGTTTGTAAGTTACAAGATGTCTTGTTTAGGATTTCATTTTGTAGAATAAATGCAGAAAAAAATATTCTGGAAGATAAAACCAGTGGTAGACTTGTTTCACATATTTGACAGATCCCTTTAGAGGAAACTATAATCATTAAGTATATAATTTTGCCTATTTAAATTACACTCAAGTGACAAAACATTATGACCACCGGTCAATAACGAGTTGGCCCACCTTTGGCGCGCAACACAGCTTCAATCCGCCTTGGAGACGGATTGTACCAGATGTTTAAGCAACGGTCACGCAAATCCGAGATATTATGAATTGGTGGTGTTTGACCTCTGAGCTGCTGTCCCAGAACATCCCAAATGTGTTCTATCGGATTGGGATCCGTGAGTTAGGCAGCCAGGACATTAACTGGAATTCAGCATCATGTTCCTGGAACCACTCCAACACGATTTTAGCCTTGTGACAAGGGGCATTGTCCTGTTGGAAGATTCCATTTCCAGCTGGAAAAAACAGAGGCCATGTAAGGGTGCAACTTTGGTCCGCAATGATGTTCAGATACCCTGTAGCATTCATGGTCTGCTCTACCACAACCACGGTTCCCAGAGACGCCCAAGAGAACGTCCCCCAAAACATAATACCGCCACCACCGGCCTGTGTATGACCTACTGTACATTGAGGGGAGCAACTGTTCGCCTGGAAGACGGCGTATCTGACACGGCCATCGGCGTGATGAATGACAAACCGTGATTCATCTGACCAGGCAACTCTCTCCCACTGATCCATGGACCAGTCACGATGTTCCCTGGCCCAGCGCAGCCGCAGTTGGCGATCACGCTTGGTCAGCAAAGGCGCACGAGTGGGACGTTTGCTGCGTAGCCCCATATCCAACAGTGTCCTTCGAGCCATTACAATCTGCCCTCTATCAAAGTCGCTTAGATCCGCAGCCTTTCCCATCACACACAGACGTAAGGGAAAGAATGATTCTTCAGACTCTCCAGCAGCAGTTAAATACCACTTCCACGTGATCACGTGCCTTCCACGTCCTCCTGGCGAGTTCATTGCAAAATGTAGGGTGGTCATAATGTTTTGGCTCTTGAGTGTATTTGTTGAAGTTGGGTCTCTTTTAAAAGACATTCTGATAATGAAGTGTAATATGAATGTATGGTGAGGAAATATTCCTAATTGGTTGGGAAGAAAATAAATTGAGTATTACTTGGTAGTAGGTAATTGATTTTGTGGAAATTTATTATTATAGAGAGGCAATTGCAATGTCTTATTAACTTGGAGATATTAACATTATGTTAAAAATATTATTACTTTTTTCCTTTCTTTCATGTGTGAACAAATCCTCATGAAATGCATATTTGAATATTAAGAGAATTTTCAACACACAATTCAATTCAGTAGAATAGAAAATTATTATTTTTTTTTGTTTCAAATTGCGTCTTTATTAAAATAATACACTTTAGAAGGAAGATTATTAGAACTTTTCCTTTAACGGCATATATGGTTTTTAGTTTTAAATAATTGCATTTTAAAAAATTTTAACAGGATATCCTTATTCCACATTTAACATATTGTTTGAATAGAACATTAGATCTATATTCAATAAGATGCTTTAAAAATAAAACTTAAAATTCAAAAACAGTGAAAATAATAAACGTTTTTATCGATTACAATAAAAGAAATTTATTTTTAAGGTTATAAATTGTGTAGCAAAATTTAATAAATAAAAATTTCAAACTATAAAAAGACAATAAAAGGAATATTAAAGGTATTTTATTATTTATATATATATATATATGTATATATATATATATATATATATATACATAATAAAGGACCTTTATATATATAATTCTTAAATATAAAAGCAAATTAATCTTGGATACTAATAAAAATTAAGACATCTAAAAAGTAACAAAAAATTCATTAAGAAAATGTTTATAAATAGAAATACTTGATATCCTAAATGTGAGATTAAACTTTAATTAAAATTAAGTTTAAATGCAAAATAACGGTACTAAATAGCCATTTCTCTCTTTAAAAGGGATTATGAAATAGTATTCTTGATTTCTCTTTCAGACTCCCAACCTTGCTTTCGAATCACGTTTTTGCAGAATGCCAGATGACCAATGTTGTTTCTTAGTTCGCTAAACAAGTCACGTGCCAGAAGAAACCGAATTTCTATTTTTTTGCACCAATCTACCCTTCAGTCCCTTTCTTTTCCATATCGTTAAATATGCATTTAGCTGATTCAATCAGTCAGCAATGTTCAATGCCTAGGAGAATCTGGTGGAAAATTTATGCCGTGAGGCTATCGTTGGGATCAGAATCACAATTTCTAGACGGTGGCGTGAGTAAAAATCTTAAAATAAATGCTTTACACTTTTCTCTCTGTAGTGTAACATATATTCTACTGAAGTCATGTCTGTGACCAAATTCAATTCCTGGTGGTGGCGCTCCTTATTTTTTATATATATTCGTGCCCTGATATTCCACTAGCAATAATAGACGATTTTTGTCTTCCTTTAGAGTTTTACAGGTGTAATTTAAAAGTTGTTTAAGGGTAATCACTATCATTTGTTTTGTATTATATGGAAGAAAATGTGCAAAAATTCAACTAGATAAATTAACTCTTGATGTGATACACTCGTCAAGCAGTACTTGACTTGACTGCATTAAAAGTGAGATTTTGTAATTTCATAAATATTGATATATTTTTTTTTCCCAATGTTAATACCATGAATGCTTACTTAATTTGACTTGAAATTGGTACTTTGAGATACATGCTCGCTGATGCTGCGTTATCTCAATTTCACCAAATGCTGTTTAAAATACTGCAGACAACAGGACTTGACAAAAGTGAAAATGAAACCTTATAAAAGAGCTAGTCTAAAACTCCGAAATTCTTGAATGCATTGCTTATGAGGGATTACCAATTCCATTTTAAAAACAAAAGAATCGTTCCTTGTACTTTCCAGCAACCAAAAGAAAATAAATGATGAGTAAATTTGAAAAAGAAATAAATGGATAAAACTGCAGATCAAATAGACCATTTTATTTTAACAGTTGAACTATAATTAGAACATATGAAGTGCAAGCCAAACAAATTAGAAATCTTTAATTGCATTTGTTGTCAATAAAACTGCTGCAACGTCATAGCCAGAAAATTGAAATCATCTCATTATACTCTAGTTTGTTAGCTATGTTATGTAATAAGAGGCATTGCAATCAAATGTTTAGAAAAGCTAATTTAACCGGTGTCAATCATATGAGATAATTTCACATGAATTGAAGTTTCCCAGTGAAAATGTTGCAGATCTTCTCCAGAAGCAGAAAACAATAGATCTAATTTGGATTAAATTTAGCCCTGAAAATAAGAGTGAAGTATACTAAATACTTTCATTATTATCACTTTAAAAAGTAATCTAGATATCTTTATATGTATGTCCAATAATGCATTGGTTCATTAATTTCGTTGTTTTATAGAGAAATCTAAAATAGTTTAAATTATCACAGTGGTAAAAAATATTTATTATAATAAAGTAGTTGAATGTTTTATCAAAATTACATGAATGTTTGCCTATTTCGTTTTTATCCCTACGTATATAAGATTTACAAAGTTATGTTTATTAATTGACTCCTTCAGTTAGCGTATATATAAAATTAGTTTTATAAGCTGAAAAACTTAATGTTTTTCTACCATACGATCTGCAAATATGGAGATCTTACAGCTAAAAATATATTGATAGAACTTTTTTTCTATATATTGATACATAGGACCAGTGCCCAATTAAGCTATTTAATATATATTTTACATAGATAATATCTGAACTAAAATAAGGGCTCATGCTTTGATAAAAATTCACAGTAATCGTTTACCTCTATTTTTGATAAATGAACCTGTAAAATGTTGATAGTTTTAATAAGGGAAAACTATTTTTATTGTAATGAACGAGAGCGAATGAAACTTTTCATTTTCTTAACACATGGAAGAATGTATATAAATCTTTCATTTGGAATGGCTGGTGAAACATTGGAATTAATAGATCTGCCCTGAAGTCTATTTGTTTTTTAAATCAGTGAACGCAATGCTCGATTGAACTAATTTCATTAATACTTTATTATTTGGAAAAAAAGGCAAAATCATGTTCTTTAATACAATACTTTTGTGAGGAATTATTCTGCACTTCATTTGAAAGACAATCTCTATATATTCATAAATGCATAGATGTGCTCCAAGTTTAGCGTAAAAATTAAAATGCATAGAATCATTATTTTTTCCAATCAATTCATTATTTTTTACCTGGTGTGTAGTCGTAAACTTCGTAAGCATTTTCACTATTTATTTTTTAATATTTTGATATTTATTTTTTATTTATTTTCTCTACTATAGACGTTAACAAGACTATAGATAATAATAAATGTTGCATCAAATACTAATACGCAAGGAAGAAAACAGCATATTTCTGATATGATTATTATAGTAAAGGCGTTTAAAATGTATTAACATTACTGAAAACATATTTAATAAAAAAAATGTGTACATTTTTCAAATTAAATTTATTATTTACAGTTTGATTAACAAAATATTTAATCTAACCTAGCATAAAAATTATGGAGAATCTTTCAGAAGAACTGTCTTCCGGATTTGCAGATTTTGCAAAATTAAAATATGTTTTTTTTTTTTGTTTATCCTTTTAACAATTATCTGCTGCAATTGGCAAATATTTTGAGCTTAGTAATAATAATAACAACAATAATGCAAAACGAGATTGTTTTAAAATCCCTTCATGTTGTTAACATCAACATATTTCGAAATTAGTTCGTACTAATAAATATCCTTTTAAAAATGTGCAAGAATAATTTGTTCCCTTTTTCCAACTATACATAATTGATAATGTCATTTTTCAATTAAGATACATCTAAAAACAAATTAGCGATACACGCTCACAGATTATTATTTAAAAAACAGTTTAAAAAGCGTGTAATTCTAATTATTCTGGCAATTATAACAAATTGGTACACGATTTGCTATGTCAGGTGTCACACTGAATGGAATGTTTGCATTTGTCATTTTTTTTCTTACATTTATAAATTAAATATATCTAAATTCATTTCTTGAAAAAAAACTTTAATATATTGAATTTTTTTAATGCTCACCGAATAACTTTTTAATTATTAAGTGTTTCTTTATAGATATATATATTTTGTCGAACTTTTTGTCTATAGAGTCTCTTTGTATTTAATATTTTTTGTTGGATTTTAGAAGGTAAAACTTTAAATTTTAAGATTGTGCTCTTTTTATTACATATTTTTTTTCAAATATTTTAGTATACATTTAATTTAATCGAAAACTTTTGTTTGCAAGAGGATATAGAAGAGTTTAGTAAATTACGAATTTTGAGAGTAACATTTAAAAATTAATATAAATTTTAATATATTTTTAATATAAAATTTTAATAAAAAAGTTAATTAATACTTTAAATGTATAATTTTACAAAAAAAATATTTAATCAAATAATTCGGATTTGTTTTCTAAGATTTATGAAAGAAAAAAACAGATTTTTATTTTTGATTTAAATAAATTTCTTATAATTTTATTTTGTTGAAAATAAATTTATTTGTACGGAATATAATATGAAAACAAAAAATATTTAATCATTTTTTTTTTTTTAAAAAAGACTGAAAAAAATTATAATTACATGAAGTTAATTATTTTTTATTTAAAAATTTTTACATTAAAAATATATTAAAATTTTATATTAAAAATATATTAAAATTTTTATATTAACAATATATTAAAATTTTATATTAAAAATATATTAAAATTTTATATTAAAAATATATTAAAATTTTATATTAACAATATATTTTTTATATTAAAAATCTTAAAAATAAACAATAATTAAAATTTTATATTAACAATATAAGCCTTTTATATTAAAAATATATTAAAATTTTTTTTGTAAAATTATACATTTAAATTTTATATTAACAATATATTTTTTTAGTAAAAATATAGTAAAATTTCATTTTAGATTAGTAAAATTTTATATTAAAAATTATTAAAATTTTAGATTAAAAAATTTCAACATAAAAAATATAATATATATATTTCTTTTTTACGAGAAAGCAAATTATAATTCCATAATTATACATTTCATTTACATATTCCATAATTATGTTAATATAATTTTCTGTTGAGAGGTATTGAATTTTTAACGGAACATTTTAAAATGCTATGTATTTTTTTTTTTTTTTTGCATATTTTTAGTGTAAAAATAAAATTTCTATGTGATTTTTGCTATTGATAATATTTATTTTTAAAGATTATTATGTTCAATTCTTCTAAAATACTAAATGTTTATTATCTAGAAAGGAAGAAACTCTTCTGTTAAATGTGTATAAAATTTATTTCAATTGAGTATTAACATATTAAATAACTCCTTAAACTTGAAATATTATTTCTAACACCTTCTTTCCATTATTGAGGAGACACAGTATAAGAGAAAAAGCAAATATACAAATTGCACTAATAATTATAACAATTAAGATTCAATTGGTCCCACGAGCACTGTTAATGGACATTTAGTGCTGGAATTAGCAACAATATCTATTGTTTAAATCTACTGCATATTCCAGTAATTCCAAGCAAGATCAAATATTTACTCCTTTAATGGACTAGAATGTAGTACACATAAATTCTGTATTTAGCGAAAGAATCTAGTATATAAAGGCTAATTTAATAAAGTAGCTATTTTTATAATTTTATTTTTTACTAAAATTTGAGATTTAAATGCATTTTTTTTAAATTATATAAGTTTAAGGATACTTTTATAGATAAACAATAAATTTGTAGTTAAGAAAAAAATATCAGTAATCTGTTTTAATATATGTGCTACAGATAAATATTATAATTATATATTAAAAGAAATGCTGGTGTTTCAAATTTTGAAAAATTTAAAGATATTGAAATCTAGTAATTTATTAATTATTAATTCAATCTCAATTAAGTTAACTGAGTTTATTTCAATATATAAAATTTATAAATTTTAAAATTATTGTTTGCAGTACAAAATTAGCGATTTAAATTATATAATGTAAGTAATAATTAATAATAAAGTTAATAGTAAAGTTCCAATAATAATAATTGTTTGTAAGTAATTGATGTATATTAAAAATGTCAATAACATTTAATACAAATAAAATATACTTGTGTCGAAATGTTAAGCAAAAAAAGGGAAAAACTACTATGTTGACTAGGGAAAAGAAATATATAATATTTGCGCTCTGAAAAAATTAGTCATTAAAAAATTTAGAATATCAGTATATTATTGAAAGAAGGTTGTTTTATATAAAAGAAAATTTGTTTTCAGTTTCTAAATGTGACTTTCTGATGTAATTGTCCAATATTAAAATATTAGCAAATTACATCATTTAAATAACATCAAACGATGAAAAATAACAGTATTTAAAGGAATTATTGACAGTCAGACCCGCGTTAAAAATATTAATATCTTCCTGGTCGTAGAACCGATAAAATTTGTGAACATACGAGAGCCACAACTGTCCATCATGGCTGCCGTTTTTCCACAAGCACAACAGAGATCAATGAATAACTATTTTTTTTACCACATTGAGGCATTAACATGATGAGTTGTAAGATGAAAACATATTATTACAAGTAACCATTTGAATTCTATTGACGGCGTCACACAGAAAAAGCCTATTTAATTATACACTACTATATCATATAAACGTACACAGAAATAATAGGGTATCATTCTATTTACTGATGAGTCCAGGATTAGCCCCAGACTTAAAGACTATTCGAAATTACTGATATGTAGAATAGCCGGTACTTGGTATTAGGCCAACGAAATCCGCGGATTGCAGTCATACAGATGCTATGGTTTGGAAAGCACTAGGCTCCCCATTCGTTCTCGTGAAACTAGGACTACAGTGCTGTATAGAAATGACATTCATGATTTGTACATAATCCCATTTCTTACAGATATAAGTCTTGAATTTGATTTTATGGCAATATTTCCTAGATCACAGTACTTGTTGAATTAGAATCTTAAACACACTCTATATGGAATGAACTGGTTCTGAGTCGGGAAAGGAGAGAAAAGCTGACTGATGTACCGGTATACGTACCAGATCTATGTTTGCCTTGCTTATAAGCCACCTAAATAATGCGAGAGTGGTTGCTCAGAGTTCTATTGGTTTTCAAAAGCATTTTTTCTACTGATGACATACACCATCACACAATTCAACAAAGACAAGAAAATGAGCATCTTTCTTGTTATCTGTAGAGTCATTAAACTGAATTGAAAAAAAAAAAAATTATGCACACAACCTTCCAAAATTCATTTCTGTACATCAATAGATATTCACCAATTTGACGGCCAATAGTTGCATTTAATAGAGGCATGAACTGCAAATGTTCGACAAAATTATCTCCAAGCATAATTTCTACAATCTGAATCGTAGCTCTTAAAATAAGATCTTCACGAAGAGTGTGATGACTTTTACATTTAGGTATTTTATATAAAACTTTGCAAAAAGCTAGTAAAGCTTTTTAATTCTCAATTACAATAAACAAGCAAATCACAACATTCGTGAAAAGTAATCAGTAAGACTGGCTAGTATTGATTATGGTTTTGTCAATGCAGGTAATCAGGGTTTCTAAATATGAATATATTTGCCTATTCCTGGCAATTTGCACAGTTTTAATTTGGTTCGTAGTGCAGATTTACCATCACAATCAGTGTCCGATGCTCCTAAAATCAATAAAAAAATCTAGATCATATGAACAGCTAGAAAAAAAGTTATAATTCCAAGAAAAGTGTTCGTTAGTGCAGTATGTGACCAAATACACACTGATACACCTCCCACAAACAAGTTAAAACCTGTAGATAATAATTTCCTGCAGAACTTAACCCCAGATCGGATTCAAAATGCTATGTTCTGATGTAATTTGTTAGCATTTATACATCCCTACGAGAAAAAGAAAATATTTGCAACCGATTATTACGATGCAATAATTCAGTTGAAAAGCTTAGTCTTCTTAGAGTTTTTTTAAAAATTCCTCTTCAGCAAAATACTAGTTTGTCTAACAAATTGAGGCAAATACCGACTACTTATACCAATAGCCGGAGTCATGTTTTATTACACCTCGTTCACCACGTCACTCCAGAAGTAATAAATCGCTTCGGTCTTCAACCATTCTTTTTAATTCCCTCTACACGACAACATAATGGGTCCCCTAATTGTTTCAAATTTTTAAGTTTTAATTTTAATTAACCTAATTAATTAAGTTTTAATTTATTTCGAATTTTTCCTGGGTAATGCAAATATTTTGATTCCTTGTTTAACTTGGGAAAATCCTTTTTTTCTTTTTTAAACTTTTTCAATACTTCCCTACCCTTTGCTCTATTTTTATTAATGGGCACACAGAAGTTTAATGGTTCTTTTATGCCCCACATGTACTACAAAATGAAATATCTGTTAGAATTTTTATAAAGGAAGGACATTATAATCATACGACATGGGCATCATTGAAAGTGCATAAGACATGCCATTGGGACATTCCATCTCAGACCCTCAGTGCAACTATTCCCAGAACCACACTAGGACACCAATACATTATTCTCTATAGATGATACTTATTCTTCACATGAAAACAACGTTATCGTTGTGTCGAACTTGTGTTACTAGCAAATTAAATCCCATTTCGTAATGACAAACCTCCACTATTGGATTTGTCTGTCGTAAAAAATATTATCTTTTGTTTTTCGCTGTATTATTTAATTAGTTACTCAACATTTCTTTTTACTATTTGAAGATAAGTATTTCTTATTTTACCTCTGTCTGTGAAAATTAACCAAACCTAGACAAATATATTCAAATTTTTATTTTTCTCTCTTTGTTGTTTAACTTTTATATACTTGATTTAAATAATCGATTCAACAGATTTTTGATGATTCATTTAATATACTAAATTTAAATATGTGATTTTTAAATGAAAAACCCAAAACTAGAATTATCCTTTTTAAATAATTATTTACTTATTCATAGTCAATATAAAAGATAGAATTTTAGCTTTAATTGATGTTAAATTAAAAAAAAGTATATTTTAAAATTTCTTTTCAATAACGTTTTTAACAAAGATTATTTTAAATATAAAGCTCCCTTAATTAATTTTTTTGTAACACTGTCATAAGAATATATAAATGTCAATGTGATCTTAATTTAGTTTACCAGTTTTGATTTGCTACTAAAATAATGTAATTTTCTAAATGTAAAAAAAAAAAAATATGTCAATGAAAAACAGAAATTTTCTTTTTGCAATTAGTATTATACAATACTTCTAACCTCTGTTCAGATTAAAGCTAATTTCTTAAATGAAATATTTATTAGTGTAAAAATTGCAAGATTTAAGAAATCATTATTAAATTATTGATGATAAATATAATTTTTTGTCATATTCAAAAAATGTAAATGTGCGTATTAATTTGATCAAGTATCAATTCAAGTAATTTAATTATCAAGATATAAAATTTTCTCATTTTGCGTTTTTCGATTTGTTACCCAATGACTTTAAAATTATTTCAATTGGAAATGTTTTAATGAGGCTTGAATTGATACTGTAACGTTAGAATCTTTTCCTTTTTCGTTAGTTACAGTTTCTAGTTTTTAAGTGATTTTCCATTTTTTTAAGTGTAATTTCCATCGTCTAGTTATCTTGAAGTTCTTTGAATTTTTTTCTTTTTACTTATTGTCTTTTATATTATTTACATGATAAGTAATTTAAAAATTAAAACATTGTATACAAAAATGTATCTTGATCAAGTTAAAATTAAAAATGCACATGGAAAAAATAACAGGAATTTGGGCCAAATATATATCTTAAGGTATGATTTAACATGAAAAAAAAAGTATGATTTAACAATGTATTTAAACTAAATAAAAATTTATTCAATCATTTTCTTTTTAAATTTAATGTTTAAAAATCTTGCAAAAGTATATGAAAAAGAAAATTTAAAATATAAATATTAAAACATAATATTTGCAATTTTATATTTTAGGTAATATTTATTTATTTCAACTAATTTTTCAATTTTTTTATTTTTAATTAATATTTGATATATTAATATTTAAAATTTTTGATCGATAAATATTTTATATTCTATTTTGATTGATAGTTTTATTTTTATTTTTCATGGTTTTTATTTATTCCAATAATTCAAATTTTACATCCTGAAAAGCATAATATGAATAAATTTTTGACTATGCTGCAACTTATAATGAACAAAATGTTTTATAAAGGCCTATGAGATCAATATTATTCTAAAAATTAAAGAAAATCAATATTAAAGAAAAAATTTCAATTTTATTTGGCAGTATTATAATTTATAGAAAAATGTATTTCCTAATCTTTATGCAAATTACGTAATCAATCAATTTAAAATTTTCGAGAAATACTTTTTAAGTTTTGATAACAATTCTAGAAAGAACCATTTATTAAAATTCTGTTTATAAACAATTTAAAAATATAGCTATTTGAAAATGTTTTGGGTTTACATATAGAGAAGGTTTTTGAAACCTTAAAAGTTTATAATAGATATTTAAAATTGTGTACAATAAAAACAAAATAACGAAAAGAATTGCTAATCTGAAATATAAGATGTTGATAACCTATACTTGAAAGGACAATTAATGAAAAATTCAATGCATTAAAAAATTAGTGGAAAGTATTTTCCAATAAAAAATCATGACGTATTTTCCTATCACTTATTTTTCGTATTTAAGTCTACATACAATTTCTTATTTACTATTTTCACAAATTTTAACTTTATAAATTTAGTGGAAATAAATTGCAAATTGCGATTAAATGATTGTGTTATTTAATAGCAATTAAATAATTTGTTTTAATTCAATGAATTTTCTTGATCATTTTATAATTTTTTAAATCTGAACGAAATATTCATTTAAAAACAAGATTTGTTTGTATATCGTTTTTATAGATCTATATTATCTATCGTATCATAGATAGATACGAAAATACGTTATAATATAGATAGATAAATAATATTTATCTATCTATATTGTTTATCGTAGAAACGGGTTGCTGAATAATTGTATATTTTTGCAATAATAAAACAAAAATAAATAATCCTGTATATTATTTTGTGGTTTTTAAAAGTTAACTATCCACTCATATGTTTATTTTAAATTAAATGTTTCTAAACTTTTATTTGGACGAAGCCTTTAGATTTTTATATCATTTTATAATAATTAAACTTATATGGTTAAAACACTATATTTTCTTGAATTACACACTCGAGCAAGTGTTTTGCAATTGTAACAAAATGAAAATCACCAAATTTCAACTAAATTTATTCAAATATAATTAACATTAATAAAAAGAAAAGATTAAAATTGCAGAAAAAAACAAAAATATCACAAGATGATCCAACCAAATAATCCATTGTTAATCAAAACGTCCACATACTATCATCATATAATCTTCGTATTGTGGTATCGAAGGAGAATTTTAAGAGGAAAAAAAAAAAACATTTGTGTTTTCCTTTATAAAAAAAAAAGTATGTTCTATTAACCTACCTTAAGTATAAGGCCTGGCTATATTAATTAAGTACCTGACTGACGTCAGGAGTGAATTGCTGACTAACAAAATGTTATACCTGTTCAATATGTGGCTTGTCTAGTGAAACGGCAAAGAAAAGAAGGAGGTAATATCTACAGCGTGGAGGACGAAAGCTTAATCCTATCTATTAGCACATGGATGGCATTATTCTAATCAAATTTCTTTACAACAATGCCTTTCAGGAAGATCAATTTTCTTAACGTATTGATTCATTGACCTACCTGATGTAAATGTCGTTACTCCGACAGAAACCTAATAAGCTAGAGCAATTCTGAGCAGCCGTTAGCTCATATATAATTAATCATATCCCACAGATAATGCAGCTCGGGATTCGACCAATGCCTAAACTGGTGTATTTGGACAAGGCCAGAATATTACTAGTTAACTCACTCTATAACATGGCGTTGACTTCTGTAATGTTTATTTGACCACCGTTGTAGTTAAAAGTGAAGTTGGACATTAGTCAATAAGAAACTTTAAGAAATAAATGACTCAAATCTTTACCGCATCATTTGTGTTGCTGAAGCTATCCTGTACATGCATCAATTGTTCTGTGTAACCTTTTATTTATTTATTTTTTGACCACAATATGAACATAATACATGGGACAGTTAGGCACTGTATATATGTGATAAACGTGTAGCATTGTTCCCATGTTGTGCTGATTATCATACTGAAGCATGCAAATTATACACCTATTCATTCATTAGATGACATATGGTAGGTCCCACTGCTAATTCTCTTGAGTCTTTCACACCTGTACTCACCCCCAAAAATTAGGCCATTAGATTTAAGGGGGCAGTTAGGAAATTAATATCACTTTAAAATACCCATACATAAAATACTTTTCCATACATACCAATATTTAATACACCCGTAACCACAAAATTTTGTCAGCTCAAGATATAATATTCTGATAATCCATCTGTTTTTTAAATTTCGAAATATTCTGATAAATCAACGTTTTTGTCTATGAGACGCACTGACTTGAAATGAAAGGTTGACGGTTAACAGATAACGACCCACTACATATATACAGCAGTGCTTTACAGCCCTTTATTTATGCAGAAAGCAAGGACGTAGCATAGCGTTGATTGGACCAAATACAAACTATAGATCAATAGTTATAATAATTTTCATACAATCTTATACTTTCCTATTCCTGTAATTATCATTTTATTTTGTCTTATTCTTTCAAAATGTTGCTATTTTGACAAACATAAGTACACTCATGTCCATAAATTAAGGATAATGAAGTTCAGGCAAAGAAAGAGACAGAAGCAAAACAAATTTGACTTATTTGTAAAGTCTATTTATTAAATAAAAGGTAAAGAGCTAAAAAGATGCTATATGTTTGACATAATTAATAAAAATTGCGATTTTTACTTCCTGGAGCAAATTTCAAAAAGAACCTATTTACAAAAAACAGTATAACATGGTTAGTATGATGGTTAATATGGAGTATGTCTCCCGGACGATGCAATACAGCCCTTACAACGCCTAGGCATGCTGAGTATCAAATTATCAATCTGATCTTGGGGAATATTACACCACTCATCTATCTATGCCCTCCGAAGTTCCGGTTAACAGGTGGGAGGGTGTTGACGGGCTGTAATTCTTCGGCCAAGCATATCGTCCTCCACAATGTTTGCACGGTGAGGACGGGCGTTGTCATCCATAAGCAGAAATTCAGCACCCATGTCGCCCCGAAACAAACGTACATGTTGTTCCAGAATGACATCCCGACAGATGTGGCCTGTCATCGTTACACTCTGAACATGCAGGTCAGTTCTGGAACCAAGAATAATTCCTCCCCAAACGAGCCATCCTGCACCACCGTAACGGTGTCGCTCAATGGTGCTGCTCTCTTGGTGGTAACGGGTACCTGGCGCTCTCCATATGAAAGTTCGGCGAGAATCAGACTGCAAACTAAACCTGGACTCGTCGGTAAACATCAGACCAGACCACTGGTGCGGTGTCCACAATGCATGCTCTCTATACTCTAGGTTAATCGCAGGCGACAGTGAATTGCGGTAAGTGGAACGCATCTGACAGGCCTACGAGCATATAGACCAATGTACCCTAAGCGTCTGTACACGGTCTGCCTTGAAACTGTCGTACCGGTCTGTGAAGAGAGCTGACGAGACAGGTCTGATGCTGTGCTCCGTCTGTTTCTTTTGGCAGTAACTGCTAAATACCGGTCCTCATTCGGTGTTGTAACTCGACCTGTGCTGTAACATCTACTCACATTACCATCATCTTGGAATCGTTGCTAAAGCCTGGAGATGACACTCTGGGCGATTCCAAGTTACTCGGATACTTCCAGCTGGGTACGTCCACATTCCAGTCGTCCGATAATTCTACCACGTAAAAAATCATCCAAATGCTTCCTTTGTGCCATAACTATGCGGTTATTGCACTGAAAGGCTTTTAAAGCGCTTGTGAACAATTTTACTTCTTTGCCACCATTCCTTATATACCCCTCTCTTACACTCTCATCATTGTGACGTACTATCCGCGTCATCTGGTGGTTTCCTGTAATTTGCATATTCTTCTTCAAGATGTGTGTGATAATTGTACAGGTGAAATATTTATTTTGGAGTTCAATTTTGGTGTGATTCTGAATTATCCTTAATTTATGGACATGAGTGTAAATGTACGTTAAAATAAAAATTAACTTTCCTCTCCATGAATATAATTGACTAGGTATAATTAACTTTTATCTTTAGAGGATTAATTATTATTACACTGTTATAGAAACACTACTGCCATTACAATTACTTTTGGTAATGAGTTTGTTCTTTTTAAATTTCGTCAATGTTGAATAGTTAAATTTTATTGATCAATTTAATAGTTTTTAAATAAAATAAATTATAATTAATATAAAATTTTTTTCTTTTTAAATTTTGGTTATAATCATAAAATAATCTGGTAAAAAAATTTATTAGTATTTAACATTTTAATTTTATAATAACTGTGATATTTTATAGAAAATTATTTTAAATGTTATAAAAATATTTTATTATTTTGAAAATTAAAACAGTAAGGTTTTTTATTTCTTTATTTAAAAAAAATACTTTGCATAATGCATTGTAATTTTTTAATTTTCAGTTAATCTCAAACAGAAAAAGAAGAACAGTTTGTCTGAAAACTGAAATAGCAAATAAATACTTTTATATCGTTGTTATTTGAATTAAATGTGATATTTTATTATATAAAGAGAAGTGCTCATATTTTTTTTTAATATTTCTTAAATTATGAAAAGTGAAAGAGCAGTATAATGACTACATTTTTATAGACATGATTTTTTTTTTTGATTAAAATGTTTCATCTCATAAATAATTTACAATTTACAAATTGAAATTGGTTTTCATAATATATTATTTATTTATTTTGTGATAAATGCTTTCTTATTGCTACAAAACTTTTATGGCATTTATTGCATATACATCTAAAAACATTGTCTTGGGATTCAAGCTGGGTTTAAAATTTGCCTGAATTATTAATATTTGTTATTTCTATACAAATGATGTTACTAAATAAATAAATAAATAAAGCTTCTATTCCGAATTAAATACTGAATATTGTTTGTTTATACATAAATTTAAATAATATAAATTTAAGATATATCATAAATAGAAAAAGAAAAAAATGTTGAAAATTTTTTAAAAAAATAACTATTGCCTTTTTCATGACTTATTTTGTTCTTCTTGAATGATTCAATGCTATGCAGAAAACTTTTGAAAGTAATCGTCTTAAGTGACAATTGTTTACTTTTATATGTAAGTGATATTTTAAAAATTTATATATTTTTAAAAACTTTGAAGTAAATGTTGACACTTCTATTTCTCTCACATTTATTAATATCTAAAAAAAGCATATTAATATATCTAAAAATATATGTAAAATATTATAATAATACGCTTTTTAGATATAAACATATTAATGTATCGTCCTACAGCAATATGAATTATAATATAATATTAGTTATGCATTTATCTGCCATATATAAGAATGTTTGAAGAGCAGTTTAATATTATAAAATTCATAGTTAAAGACTTATTTCTTCAAACTAATTATAGTTTAAAAATACGTGCAATTAGAGAGGATTAAACTTTTAATTAACTAATACTTAATGTTTTAAATAATAGTGAATGTATTATATTTAATATTTAATATAATATACTATTGCTAAAAATATTTATTAACCATACATGCATTCGAATCCAAAGACATAAAATCTTCAATTCGTATTATCTGAGTACTAAACGTTTTATTTTAAATTCTTCATTCAAATATATTTGAATATATTATTTTTTGGTAAACATATTTCTTCTATCAAAATATTGAAAATTTTGAGGACGTAAATGTTTGTATTTGTAAATATAATGGAATTTAAACAGAAGATCAAACATCATGAAAGTTTTAAATGATAAATAAAATTTTCCATTTAGAGTAAACAAATGTTTAAATAATAATATTAATATATATATGTGAATTGAAATATTTATAAATTTTAATATTTACAAATTTTGTGTTCATAAAATATACGAATACAAATCAAAATACAGCTAATGAAGTATTAAAAATATTCTTTAGGAAGAAATTGTATAACAAACGAAATTTTAAGTGATCTGTGAACAAAAATCTTTTTTCTACATTTAAACGTCCCATCTTCAAGTAGATTCTTATGTTTAAACCCACATTGCGTTGATCAAAATTTCCAGTTGATTCATTTGTAACCTTCTTTTCAGCAAATCGTGTTCAAGGCCAAACAAATCCATTTCCGAATTTCTCAATCACCGATTTATTTACCTCTTCTAGAATAAATCAGTGCTATGCAAACCAATTGTGAAAATAGCCTTTCTAAGCGACACTTGTTTAGTTTTATGTACAAGGTATTTAATGAAATCTATATATTCTTTAAAACTTTCAAGTAAACGTTGACATTTCTATCTCTTTCATATTTGTTAATATTCTTGAAAAATGAAATAGTAATAATGACAATGAAAACATTTTGCATTGTATAACATATTTTTGCAATATTTCGTCAAATATGCACATTCCAGTCACATTAATGTGACCACCTGTCAAATGCCAGAATAACTACCTTTGATAGAGCGGACCGATTGCAATTCGATCAAGGTAATTAACGATTGAAATGCTTTTCGATGCCCTAGGACATCCTTTATATACACTCCGATGCAATGTGCCGCCACCTGCATTTTGTGATTGGTTATTTCCCGGTGATGTCGAAAGTAGGTGGTGGCCACATTAATGTGACTGGACTGTGTAGTAAAGTAGCTTTACAAAACTTGAAAATCGTTGTTTTCTTCCTGAAAAGGTATGATAACCACAAGTACGTTTACATTGTTTAAAAAAAAATCATTTAAAGGAAGTTAAACTGCAAACGTTCCTCGAAACGCCCCTTATTGGATTTATGGAGAATGATGAAGTGTTGATAAATATTAGTTTAACCTTGTGAATACACATGGATTTGTTAACATTTTTCTAGATAATATTTCATTTTCCTTTTAATTACCTTATTTGAATTATTTCATGCTTTCTTTATATGAAATTGCTTGACTAGGTGCTTTGAGATTTTTGTACTGCTTTATCTCAATTTATAAAAATGCTATTGAAATACTAGAGATAAAAGTTCTTGACAAAAGTGAAATTGAAGTCTTTGCAAAGGAACTACTCTACAACCCGAAATTCTTGATTTCAATATCCATGATGCGTTACGAAATCTTTAAAAAGAAAAGTATCGCTTCACATAGTTTCGGCAACCAAAAGAAAATAAATAAGGTGGGTAAATTTGAAAAACAATGAAATGGATAAAACTACAGATCAAATAGATCATGATATTTAACAGTTGAACGATATTATATAAAATGTTTTGTCCCATTAAAAATAAAATCTCTTCAATTATTACTCATTTGAGTCATGTTGTATTACAAAATACTTGTCCTCCAATAGTACCTCAGAGTAACACTGATCAATATTTCTCCTGGCTATTCGCCGAGACATCTTCAAACCCAAAGGGGGCACCTATAACATTCTAATAATTTAATGACACTCTTGAAATCACCTAGAGGAGCAATAAAGAATGATAATGAGTAGAAAAACACTAATCTGAACCCTGTACTTGATCGCTTATCACATATAGGTTTGTTAATACCCCAGAGAATATTATATTTTCATTTTAATTGTTGTTTGAGTCATGTATGTAAAGTTTCGTTCTGTTATCAATTATCCGATTATTAGTTACTTCAATCATGCCACCGAATCATGTGTCCTTAGAGAATAAGTTTTGAATAGTTAAACTTTTGATTTGCAAACTGTCGCCATAACTATCAAACTATATTTTACAGTTTTATTCTTTTAAATAATTTTAAAAACAAAATTTTGATCAGGTTTTAATTCATTGGAGCATTTAAGATAGTTTTAGATTTATTGTACTGTTGTTTATTATTTTATATTATTTATTTTATTCAGTATTTTTTATAAATATATTATTTTTTATTAATATGTAATTCCTAATAATATAAATTTTGTTTCATATCGCAGTAAATTATGCATATTCTAATTTCTAGATACATAGTTTAAATAATTACCACATTTTACGGCTCATTTAAGAAATATTAAATTTTATTCTAAAAGCAAAATAAAACGAAAAAGCATAAAATCCTGTTTCAATAAAAGGTTATTTTTCATCAAACGAAATAAAAATTCTAGAATAATTTTTTAAGCATCAAACATTTTATTTTGTATAAGGTTTAAGAAAACTTTGTTTTAATTTACGGAAAAATTTGTCTTTGAAATATAACTCTTTTAAAATAGTTACTTTTATTATTGATGAATGATATTAATAAAACAAATAGGTAATACTTTTATTGATAGCTTATAAATATAACTGAATGACTAGCAATTAACTTTTAATAATTTCGTAACAAAGGACATTTGTTACGAAATTATTAAAAAGTTAATTACTAGTCATTCAATTATACTTATAAACTATCAATAAAAGTACATGTTTAATATACAAGTAATATGATGTAAAGATCTTAACCGTCTTCTGTTTAATAAGATATTAACTTTATAAAATTTATAAATAAAAATATTTTCATAATTTCATAATTTAATTATAAATTATGTAATCCGATTTTCTATGAAACTGCAATTTTCTGCTTTAGATATTTTTTTTATTAAAAAAAGAAGGGTTTTTGTAAATTTCTTTACCCCGTATAACGGTAAACTTTTTGAAGCATGTGAGTATTTTATATTTAGAGATAAATTTTACTTATTTCTGAACAACTTCATCTAATAAAGATTTATCGTAAATACATTAGAAAGTTGTTGGTTTCAATTAATATTATCAAATATTAATAGACATTTTTGTGCATTATTTGTTATGCTTATATTTCTTTGGATCTATTAAAAAGAAATAAATAGCAGATATCTGTGAAATTCACCTTATCGAAATTTATAGAAGGATTCGTTCTTGAAGTTCATTTAAACTTCGAAAGATAAATCTGTGGAGAAACATTATTCTCACTTATTTCAATAAGAAACGAAAAGATAAATTTTTAGATTTAAAGAAAAAGAATTTGTTTATAAATCAGAAACAATAACTTCAATATTTCTGTACCTCACTGTTTCTTTTAAAATCTCGCATTAAAAATATTTCCGTTGAGAATTACTCTTTCTAAATCGAATAAGAAAACATATTTAAGAACCGCGGGAATATTTTTCCGTCCAAGACAGAACATCCAGAAACATTTTTAAGCTTCCTTTCAAAAAATAAACGAGCAAAAAAGAAGATATGAATTCCTTTTGGATGCCCTCGCAAATTATCCAACCTCTTCTGTAATAATTCATTTTTTCACCAACGTCCTGGTGGCGGTACCTAGTGCGAACTCGTTTGAGAAAGCTATCACGGTGTAATTTCATTCCAGAAAAATAACTTTGCTTTTCTTCTTCAAATCTCTCTGTGAATATTACGAAAGAAAAATACTGCTGGGATTTACTTGGAGAAAAAAATTTCTTACTCCAAAATAAATTAAGATTGGGGATTTGGGTTTTATGCACATTTATCTTGGTTTCTTAACTATAAGTCTTTTCTAGTATGCCAGCCTTTTATACTTGTTTAAAATGCAGCTTAGTTACTTGATGCTCCTAATGCTGCAAATTAAATTTAAGTCTTAATTTATATTATTAAGTGATTATTTTACCAGTATTATATTATTAAGTGATTATTTTAACATTATTATATTATTAAGTGATTATTTTAACAGTATTACATTATTAAGTGATTATTTTAATGCATTTGCTTAATGTGATGTAATATTAAACTTATGGCTGAATTCAATGTATTTAAAAATGCAGTAAATTATATTTTATTAATTAAATACGTAACAAATTGTAGAACACAAATTAAAATTTCTTTTAAAAATGAACTACATCTCTTTCATTTTCAATTTAATAATTTTGAAACTTATTATATATGAAACTTATTGTATAAGATTATGAAGATTTATCTTACATTCATTGTTGAACGTTTAAATGGTTTATTTTGATATTATATAATTGTTATAATTATGTTATATTCTTCTTCTTCATTGGTGCAACAGCCCCGTCGTGGACCAATGCTATCTGCCTACTTGCAGATTTCGAGACAGGAAATGTTTTCGTTTTACGGGGCAGGGTTGTCAGCCCTTATGCCCAACAGTCGTATTAGACTGGGGCCTAGGTTTAAAGTGGATTCCGCAAGACTACAAACATCCATGTCACATCCAGGACTCCAACTCGAAACGAGTGGCACTGAGCGTCAGAACGCTATTCACCCGATCATCCGGCCTCCATAGTTATATATTACGTAATTTTGACGTTAATAAATATTTGCGGGGTAAATAACATATAATACATCAAAAGTAATAATAAATAATATTATTATTAATGCAATTATATATTAAATATTATTTAAATTAATAAATAATAACAAGGAAATAATATGTAACACATTAAAATAATATATAATATTATAACATATTATATATTTTAATATAAAATTATAAGAACAATATATAAATATTTATATTGTTATATCGGTGCAATTCCTGTGAATGCAATTTATAGATGGATTCGCACTTAAACCTCATTTAAACTTCGAAACATAAATTTGTAGAGAAATATTCTTCCCCGTTATTTCAATGAAAAATAAAAATAATCTTTTGTTTAAAAACCAGACACCCTAACTTCAATATCTCCGTACCTCACTGTTTCATTTAAAATCTCTCTATCGCATTAAATAAATTTCCGTTGAGAAATACTGTTTCTAAATCGAATAAGAAAACATATTTAAGGACTGCAGGAATATTTTACCGTCCAAGATAGAATATCCAGAAACATTTTGATGCTTCCTTTCAAAAATAAACGAGCAAAAAAAAGAAGATATGAATTCCTTTTGGATGCCCTCGCAAATTATCCAACCTCTTCTGCAATCATTCACTTTCTCACCAACGTCCTGGCGGTGGTACCTAGTACGAACTCGTTTGAGAAAGCTATCCTGGTGTAATTTCATTCCAGAAAGATAACTCTGCCCAACTTCTTCAAATCTCTCTGTGAATATTACGAAAGAAAAATACTGCTGGGATTTACTTGGCGAAAAAATTCCTCACTCCAAAATAAATTAAGATTGAGGATTTGTGTTTTATGAACATTTATCTTGGTTTCATAGCTGTAAGTCTTTCCTATTATGCCAGCCTTTTATAATTGTTTAAAAGGCAGCTTAGTAATTTGATGCTCCTAATACAGTAAATTAAACTTATGTCTTAATTTATATTATCAGGTGATTAGTGTAATTTCAATGTTAAATATGCTGTAGTTCTACATTTAAGGCGGAATTGAAGGAATTTAAATAATGCAGTGAATTATATTTCATTAATTAAATACATAAAATAATTCCAGAACAAAATTAAAATTTCTCTTAAAAATTAATTACATGTCTTTTATTTTTAATTTAATTATTTTTAAACCTTTGTATGTAGTTATGAGCATTTTATATTATTTTAATTGTTGAACATTTAAGTGGTTTATTTAGATATGTATATAATTGTTACAAATATGTTATCTTTCATTGGCGCGAACAGACCCATGGTGAGCGAAGGCTATCTACCTACTTGCAGATTGCGAAATAGGATATGTTTTTTATTTACGTGGCACGGTTGTCTACCTACGCCCAACAGTCGTATTAGACTGAGACCTACGGTTTAAAGTGGATTCCGCAATACTACAAACATCCATGTCACAGACGGGATTTGAACTCGAAACGAGTGGCATTGAGAGCTACGACGCAATTCACTCAATCATCAGACCCCTGTAATTATTTATTATATACATTTTTTACATTAATACATAATTGCAGGGTATATAACAGGTAATAAATTAAAAAAAATAATAAATAATAATATTATTAATCCAATTATTTAAATTAATAAATAATTACAAGATCAATAATATAAAATACCTAAAATATAATACATAATAATATTATTAATGTAGTTATTATTACATGTTATTTACATTAATACAAGGTTTTTCCAGAGTAAATAATATAAAATACATTAAAAATAACATGTAATAACCTTATTAATGTAATTATTACGTATTATTTACATCAATAATATTATTACATATTATTTATTTTAATATAAAAATTATGAAAACAATATATAAATATATGTATTGTTATATCTGTGCTGATCTTATAGAAATTTATAGATGGATTCTTTCTTGAACTTCATTTAAACTTCGAAAGATAAATCTGTAGAAAAACATTTTTCGGCGTTATTTCAATGAGGAATAAAAACGATCCTTTTGTATATAAAACCAAAAGCGTAACTTCAATATTTATATACCTCACTGTTTCTTTTAAAATCTCTCTCTCGCATTAAATAAATTTCCGCTGAGAATTACTGTTTCTAAATCGAATAAGAAAACATATTTAAGAACTTCGGGAATGTTTTACCGTTCAAGATAAAAAAATCTAGAAACATTTTGATGCTTCCTTTCAAAAAAAAATAAAACAAGCAAAAAAAGGAAGATTTTAATTCCTTTTGATGCCTCGCAAATTATCCTACCTCTCTGCAATAATTCACTTTCTCACCAACGTGCTGGTGGTGGTACCTAGTAAGAACTCGTTTGAGAAAGCTATCACGGTGTAATTTCGTTCCTGAAAGATAACTTTGCTCTCCTTCTTCAAATCTCACTGTGAATATTACGAAAGGAAAAACTGCTGGGATTTACTTGGTGAAAAAAATTCCTTACTCCAAAATAAATTAAGATTGAGGATTTGCGTTTTATGCACATTATTCTTGGTTTTATAACTGTAAGTCTTTTTCTATTATGTCAGCCTTTTATAATTGTTTTAAAGGCAGCTTAGTTATTTCATGCTCCTAATACAATAAATTAAATTTATGTCTTAATTTATATTATTAAGTGATTAGTCTAACTATAATGTTAAATATGCTGATTGGAATTTACTTAGCGAAAAAAATTCCTTACTCCAAAATAAATTAAGATTGTGGATTTTTGTTTCATGGGCATTTATCTTGGTGTCATAACTTTAAGTCTTTTCTATTACGCCAGAATTTTATAATTATTTAAAAGGCAGCTTAGTAAGTTGATGCTCCAAATGCAGTAAATAAAATTTATGCCTTAATTTATATTGTTAATGATCAGTTTCATTCCACTGTTAAATATGCTGTAATACTGCCTTTAAGATGGAATTTAATGAATTTCAACAGAGAAGTATATCATATTTCATGAATCAAATGCATAAGAAATTGTTGAAAAAAAATTTTTTTTTTTTAAAGTGAATTGTATCTCTTTTATTTTCAATGTAATAATTTTGAAACTTTCTGTATAAGATTATGAAATTTTTAATTGCATTAATAGTTGAACTTTTGAGTGGTTTATTTTGGATATGTATCTAATTGTTATAATTATGTTATATTCTTCATTGACACAGCAGCCGCATGTTGGGCCAAGGCTGTCTGGCCACTTGCAGATTTTGAAACATGAGATGTTTTCTTTCAAGCTGTAGGATTATCAGCCCTACACACAACAGCCTTATTAGACCGGCACCTATGGTTTAGTTTTTTTTTTTAGTTTTAAGTTATTTTTAAATTAAAGTCCGCTTAATTACAAGCATCCATGCCACAGCCGGACTTGTACTTTAAACGAGTGGTAGCGAGAGCCAGGACGTTATTCAACCAATCATCAGGACCCTGTAATTATTTATTATATATTTTTTACAGTAATAAAAATTACGGGGTAAATAACGTGTAATATAATAATAAAAATAATAATAAATAATGTTATTAATGCATTTATTACCCATTATTTAAATTAATGAATAATTATTACGTAAATAACATGTAATAGCTTAAAATAATAAATAATAATATTATTAATGCAATTATTTATTAAATATTTTTTACATTAATAAGTAATTACAGGAAAATAATATAAAAATACATTAAAAACTAATATATAATAACCTTATTAAAGTAATTATTTATTACATATTATTTACATTAACAATAATTTCATATTATTTATTTTAATATATATATATATATATATGTATTTATTGTTATATCAGTGCAATTCAGCTGAACGAAATTTATAGATGGATTCTTTCTTGAACTTCATTTAAACTTCGAAAGATAAATCTGTAGAGAATATTTTCCGCCGTTATTTCAATGAGGAACAAAATGATCCTTTTGTTTATAAACGAGAAACCCTAACTTCAATATTTTTCTGTACCTCACTGTTTCTTTTAAAATCTCTCTCTCGCATTAAATAAATTTCCGTTGAGAATTATTTTTTCTGTATCGAATAAGAAAATATATTTAAGAACCTCCGGAATATTTACTGTCCAAGATAGAAAATCCAGAAACATTTTGTTGCTTCCTTTCAAAAAATAAACGAGCAAAAAAAGAAGATATGAATTCCTTTCGGATGCCCTCGCAAATTATCCAACCTCTTCTGCAATAATTCACTTTCTCACCAACGTCCTGGTGGTGGTACCTAGTACGAACTCGTATGAGAAAGCTATCCTGGTGTAATTTCATTCCAGAAAGATAACTTTGACCTCCCTCTTCAAATCTCTCAGTGAATATTACGAAAGAAAAATACTGCTGGGATTTACTTGGAGAAAAAAATTTCTTACTCTGAAATAAATTAAGATTGAGGATTTGTGTTTTATGCACATTTATCTTGGTTTCGTAACTGTAAGTCTTTTTCTCTTATGCCAGCCTTTTATAATTGTTTAAAAGGCAGCTTAGTTATTTGATGCTCATAATACAGTAAATTAAATGTATGTCTTGATTTATATTATTAAGTTATTAAATTAATTCTAATGTTCTAATTTTATTTTCATGACAGAAAAAATAAATATAATATAGTTTATTACATGGCACCCTAAATGACTTAACAGAAAATAGTAAACATGGTTTACTTTATTGCAAGACGTCTTAAAATAATTTCTATAATATATTTTTTAATGACCCATAGTGTGCTATGGGATATTCTACACTATACTCATATTTAATTACCATAATTAAAAAAAAAATAGAAAATACTACTTCAATCCATTTTTTTTTCTATTAAATGCATAATGAGGAGTTTCCAGATTTTGATTTATAGAGTCCCATTCTTTTGGATTTGCATTTAATTTCACTTTATTATCTTGTTGTTTGTTTGGTATCCCACTTGGTAGACAGTCCAAAAACCCATGTAGTCGCAAGAAATCATGGAAAGGAAGGCAGCTTCTGTTAAGATGGAGCACCCGTATGTAGAAGTCTGACTTGGTCCCTTGACTCTGACTTTTTCCGGACTAGGATTGTCGCCCATGCTCAACGCTCTATAGCAAAATTTGACAGGGACCTACTGCTTAAAGTGGATTCCGAACCTCTACAAACATCCATGACACCGCCAGCACTCGAACCTGAAATTTGTGGTATGGAGAGCTTGCCACTCGACTATGGAGGACTACATTTTATTATTGAAACTGTATGTTTCAACTTGTAAATTAGATTTTGCTGCCTAAAATGGCAAATTTAAAGTGCATGTTCTAAAAAATGCATGAAAATTAGATGGATATGTTTCTAGTTATTTTTATGCTACTTTTATAACACATTATGCATTTTTATTTATTAATTTAATTGTTTGTAGCTCATATCGTTTAAAAACTTCAATGTATAAATTTTTCACTACAATAATAAGTACAGAGATTATAACTATATTTATCTCTATGTTTAAATTCATCAAACTGAAACTCGAGTTTTTATGATAATTGCATTAATCCCATTTAAACTGTTAAGATTTTTTCCATGCTAATACCTAAAACTTTTTTAAAACTTTGCGAAACATGACCATAATCCGTGGAAAAAATAAGAATGTCATTAACCGTGAAAATAATTATTCTCTTGTAAAATTAATGAGCTGCCGATGTCAGAATACTGTGAAAATTGGAAACGGAATTGGAATGCATTAAAAGCTCTCATTTTCTGAAGAAAGAAAATACTTTCTTCTAAGCAGAAAAAAAAAAAAAAAAAACGATACGCGGAAAGATATATCCGAAGAAGCAGTTTTTCTTAACCCGATTAAATATCTGCATATTTCCGACCAGAATTCCGTATTCACGTTTTTTATATCCAGTAAGTATACTTATCTAATGCTATTAGTAAGTAAACAGGAAATATTAATTACAGTCTTCATTTAATCGAATATTTTGTTAATTGCATCTGGGATAATGAGAAAATGCAATGGTATCCGTGTTGCATTAATTTACGATTCGGGTTTCATTCACTTAAGAAAATATTTTCCTGGGAACAACTTAAAAACCCTCTGGCGATGTTATTGATACGAAATTAAGTAATGACTGTATCTTTCCCCTTATTTGAACATATCTTTTGCGTTAAGAACTTTAAAATGCTTTCTTAATTTGGTTTATTACGATGTGTGTGCTTCAAATGAAAGAATAACTTTTTACAAAGATCAGCCATCTTTTAAAGTAGTAAACAAATTTATTTGCTTAGAACTAATTGTGCATAATGCTCTTATCGCAACCCTTCTACATAGATAATGCTTATTATTAACTTTCATTGAATGCATCTGCATGCGTAATATCTGCATAACACAGAAAGAAAGATACGTAATTAAGATAAAAGAAATTCTGTAAGATGTAGAAAATGCATTTTATGATTTGGTAAACATTCATTCAATAAAATATCGCTTTTAGCATGAGCTGGAGCATCAAAATTATGCTAAATCATTGAATAGTTCCTGTTCACAAGCCTCATGTTGATCACCTTTAATTTACTTTCTGACAAAGTGTCTTAAATTAATTAACAGAAAATAATAAAAACATGAATTAGTTTAAAATAAGGGATCTTAAATTACCGGCTGTAAGTTTTTTTTTTTTACCCATGGGTATCTAATGGGTATTGTTTTCGGTAACGACCTGAAATTATGTCCGATCCGAAATAAAATTATGCCAAATAGGAAACAATGGAAATTGGAAACAATGTTGACAACAATGGAAGACAATGTTATAACGCATGATCGTGAAAGGAAAAGAAATAGCCCGTACGAAGCCTGAAACTCGTGTCCGCCAAAATGCCTTTCAACGGGAGCGTCGAGCTCTCAAAGCGTCAACAGGCTATCAACCCCTCCCGATGACAATATTAAACACACAGAAATGTGTTCAAACTCCTTCTCTTTACTCTCCCTCCTGTTATTGTCCTCTAGGATACTTTTAATTTCGTCCTCTTCAGTTACTCCTTCCTGCTCCCATTGCTTCTTGAACTCATTCGATTTAAAACGACTACTGTCATGAGAAACAGTGGCTCAAAGTCGAAGAACGTTTCTTTAAATCAAATTGCAATAATTTTCTCTGCCGACTTGGATCAAGCTGACTTTTGTAAAACATGCAGCGGTAAACGCAACGTTCCAAATCTTGCAGCCAATTATGGCTTTTGATATCCTGACAAATCCCTCCTGTTTGTCTGAGTTGAATGTGACTTGGAAGAGCGGTCTCGTTGCTCTTCGTATCTCTTTTCTTGGCAAATACGAGAGCTTCTTGGTCGATCGTCAATATGGGATCAAGGGACCGTTACGAACGCTCCTGTAACGACTTGCCACAAATGGTCGACTGTCTTCCTCGCAATGTAAACGATTCAGCCATTATCTACGTGAAATTGAAGAAACGTCTCTTCAAATCGGCACTCTGCGTATCAATGCGTTACTCATAATCGTGTTTACAATGCGGCTTTGTATCTAATGAACAAGCATTTATACTAATCACAAAACGTTAATATGGATTTGGAATGGCTCGAAAAATTTCGAACAGAATCGTTTCCTGAAGGCTCAAAATGTTTTCGCTGACCTGAATCCTATCTCTTCGGAAGAGAACGATGAGTCTGATATAGACGACGATGATTATGACGACCCATTCGTAAATCCTGCTCCAGCCGAGACAGTCATTAATAAACTCAATATCAACATTGATGCTGGATTGCCATTAGCACCTAGTGAAGACCAAATGCCTTTGTCAGTATTGTTTGATGATCTTGCAGAAGGGCTCTCTTACCCAAGAATCTACTGTGGTGATATGCGTCGTTTTACGAGAAAGAAACCTCCCACCTACCTCAGAGATTGTTAAATCTGAATTGAGACGTTATGAGATCGTCGAAGTGCTACACCTCAAAAAAATTTTGTACAGCCACCAAAAAAATTTACATAAACTTTTTTTAAGTAGTATACAAATTTGTCTTCAATAAACAAAATTCTACCGATTCCTCTTTGACCGCGCAACAAGTTCAAGACCAACAATGTTTACGTCAACTCTTTTTACAAAAATCAGACATACAAGTTCATGAAGACGATCAAATGCAGTCCAGCTCACTGGGAAAAGAAAAATCGCGTGTGTGCTGAAATCCGACAATTTGGTATGCCAACACTTTTTGACATTGTCTGCTGCCATTTCATGTACCAATAATGCAAATACAAAAATGCAAAAACACCAAAATGCAGATACCCATGGGTAAACTGTACATCGGCATTAGACGATTGTTTTTTTTAATGGCAAAAATTGACCTGAGATCAATCGATATTTGTGCAGCATATGTGTATCAAAATCAACATTACCCAGAGTTCGTATGGGGTATTTTGTTTTATAGGCCTATTTAACTACCATATTTTTTAAAAAATTAGAATAGACAATCAATTTGGAATGAATTCCCTTTTTTCCTGCTAAATTATTAATTAGGACTTTTTCTGAGATTTCGATTTATACAGTCCATTCCTAGTAGATTTCTATTCAATTTCACTTTATTATTAACCGGTAGGTTGTATTTTGCAAATTCATTTTGTTGTCTAAACAGGTCATTTTAGGTACATATTTTAAAAATGCATAGAATTTAGTAAGGATATTTTTCTACTTGTTTAATGCCATATTTTTTTTTCAACATTATGTTTTTTCTTCTTTTTATTTGTATTAATTAGTTTTATTGTTTATAGCTCATATCCTTTAATAAACTTCAATGTCTTAATTTTTTCACTGCTATAATCTCTTTCCTTACAAATAAATTTATCTCTATGTTTAAATTCATTAAACAGAAATTAGAAACTTTTGTGATTATCGTATTAATCCCATTTAATCTGTTAAATTTTTTTTTGCCTTACTAATACCTAAAATTTTTTTTTTTTTAAAACTTTGCAAAAACATGACCATGAGACATGGTAAAAATAAGAATGTTATTAACCGTGAAATTAATGAGCTGCCGATATCAGAATACTGTGAAAATTGGAAACGTCATTGGAATACATTAAAAAACTCTCTTTTTCCGAAGAAAGAAAATACTTTCTTATAAGCAGAAAAAAAAACGATACTCGGAAAGATATATCCGAAGAAACAGTTTTTCTTAACCTGAATAAATATCTGCATATTTCCGACCCGAATTCCGTAACAGAACAAAGTTTTATGTCTAGTAAGTAAACTTATCTAATGATATTAGTAAGTAAACAGGAAAGATTAATTACAGTTTTCACTTAATCGAATATTTTGTTAATTGCATCTGGGATAATGAGAAAAAAATGCAATGGTATCTGTGTTGCGTTAATGTACGAATCGGGTTTCATTCACTTAAGAAAATATTTTCTGGGAACAACTTAAAAGCCCTCTGGCGATGTTATTGATACAGAATTAAGTAATGGCTGCATCTTTCCCCTTAATTGAACATATCTTTTGTGCTAAGAACTTTAAAATGCTTTCTTAATTTGGTTTATTTCGATGTGCGTGCTTCAAAATGAAAAGAATAACTATTTGCAAAGATCAGCCATCTTTTGAAAGTAGTAAACAAAATTTATTTGCTTTGAACTAATTGCGCATAATGCAATTATAGCAGCCCTTCTACAAGCATAATGCTTACTATTAACTTTCATTATATTCATATGCATGCATAATATTTTCATAAAACCGAAAGAAAAATTCGTAATGAAGATAATGAATAAAATAATGTACGAAATGCATTTTAAGATTTGGTAAACATTGATTTAATAAAGTATCGCTTTGCAAGATTTGGAACATAAAAATTGTGTTAAAATCATTTAATAGTTCCTGGTGATAAAATTTAACAAAGATTACAAATTATTTCATTGTATAATATGGTTACCTTATTGTTAAATTTTATTTACATATTGGTAATTAAATGAATGTGTATTTAATATTACATATCATTATTGCCTGAATTAAATGTATAGACAGAAGTGAAAAGATCTTCTAATATTTTTCTAATAATTTATATATTGTTTTCATAATGTTATTTTTCACTAAACAGAAAAAAAGTAAATGTGATTAGTTTATAACAAGACATTTTAAATTACTATCTGTAAGTTTTTTTTTTTTTTTTTTTTTATGGCGAATATTTGGCGTGAGATCATTCGACATTTGTACACCATACGTGTAAAAATCAACATTACCCAGAGTTCGCTATGGAGTATTTTGGATTATAGGCATAATTGGTTACCATAATTAAAAAAAATAATACCATAATTTTTTTTTTTACTACTTAATGTTTTACTCTTTTTTTTTAACACACTTTTATTGGTTTCCCTGTATGTTTGTTTGTTTGTAACTGACTCTTTGGACTCGATTTTGCCCTACTTTAACGATCAGATTTAGTTTAAAAACGTTGTGAACTTATCAGGACCGAGGATAATAAAATATTTTTAATAATTTTATTATCTCATCATGATTAGTATCATAGGATTAGTGATTTTAATTTAACTTATGAAGAGTATAATTTAACCCATGTAGAATGAAAACCTAGACATTCTAACCTATGTGGGACAGTGGCACAACTGATGACTCACCTGACTACGGATCAGCAGATTACCTGTTCGAATCCAGGCTGGCACGACATATTCGCATTTAGTCTTTGTTTTTACTCACAATTAAACAGTTATTACAATTATTCTAAGAACTATACTTCGAGTCCTCCGTAACGGGAACTCATTTAATATAATAGTTTAAAACACTAAAAAACACGCTTTTAAGAAAACGTCAAATCAAACTAAACGTAAAACGATAATTTTCTCCTAAGAATAAACTTATGGTGATATTAATTTTTTCTCATCAGTAATTTTATTCTTATGTTAACAATTATTTTTTACTTTTTAGTTTGATTAATGCTAATGTTTTTAGTGTTTTTAAACTATAGTTTTACTTTTTGTATTGTTTTACTGTTTATAGTTCATATCCTTTAATAAACTTCAATTTTTTAATTTTTCTCTACTATAATTTTTTTTCTTACAAATAAATTTATCACTATGTGAAAAATCTTCAAACTAAATTATTTTAACAAACTGAATACCATTTAAGCTGTTAATATTTTTGCCAGACTAATACCTAGAATACCTGCAAAACATAACCATGAGACATGAGAAAAATAAGAATGTCCATAAAAGTAATTATACTCTTGTAATTAATGAGCTGCCGATGTCAGAATACTATGACAAATTTGGAAACGGAATTGGTATACATTTAAAACTCATTTTTCGAAGAAAGAAAATAAGAAAGAAAAAAAAAAACAAAAACGACACGCGGAAAGATATATCCGAAGAAACTGTTTTTCTTAACCCCATTAAATAACTGCATATTTCCGACCAGAATTCCGAAGAACAAATTTTTTATGTCTAGTAAGCATACTTATCTAATGCTATTAGTAAGTAAACAGGAAAGATTAATTACAGTCTTCACTTAATCGAATATTTTGTTAATTGGATCTGGGATAATGAGAAATGCAATGGTATCCGTGTTGCGTTAATGTACGATACGGGTTTCATCTCACTTCAGAAAATATTTTCCGGCAACAACTTAAAAGCCCTCTGGCGATGCTATTGATACAAATTAAGTTATGGCTGCGTCTTTCCCCTTATTTGAACATATATTTTTTTGTGTTAAGAACTTTAAAATGTTTTCTTAATTTGGTTTGTTGTAATGTGCGGGCTTCAAATGAAAGAATAACTATTTTGCAAAGATCAACCATCTTTTAAAGTAGTAAACAAAATTTATGTGCTTAGAATTAATTGCGCATAATGAGCCTTCTACAAGATTATTGCTTATTATTTACTTTCGTTGAATACGTCTGCATGCATAATATTTGCATAAAGTAGAAAGAAAAATTCGTAATGAAGTTAATAGAAGTTCTGTAAGATGTACGAAAAGTATTTTAAGATTTGGCAAACATTTATTTAATAAAATATCGTTTAGCAAGATCTGGAACATCAAAATTATGTTCAATCACTGAATAGTTCCTGTTGATAAAACTCATGCTGATCACCTTAAATTACTTTCTTGTACAAGGTACCTTTAATTAATTAATAGAAAATAATAAATATGATTTAGTTTAATAAATTAATTGGCCTCTTAAATTACTATCTGTAATTTTTTTTGCTTTTTTTAATGGTGTGAATGTTTGGCTGGAAATCATTCGACATTTCTTTTATTTATTTTTTTTTTTTTTTTTATGGCAATATTTACCAAAATCGACATTTCTACAGCATATATGTACCAAAATCAACATTTCCCACAATGCGTTACGGGCTATTTTTGCATTATATGCATATTTAACTACCATAATTAAAAACAAAATTAAAAAACAATCAATTAGGAATAATTTACCTTTTTTTGTAACTACAGAATTCTTAAGGATCACTTTCCCCATTTCGTTTTATAGAGTCCATTTTTGGTAGATTTCTATTCAATTTCGTTTTATTATTAGCCGAGTTTAACGCATGTTGTAATTTGTAAATTTCGATTCTGTTGCCAAAAGAGGTCATTTTAGGTACATGTTATGAAGTGTATGAAATTTAGGATGGATATTTTTCTAGTTCACTTTTAATGCTATCTTTTTTACTACATAATGTTTTCTTTTCTTTTTTCTATTAATTAGTTTTATTGTTTATAGCTCATATTCTTTAATAAACTTCAGTGTCTTAATTTTTCACTGTTATAATCTCTTTTCTTACAAATATATTTATCTCTATATTTAAATTCCTTAAACTAAAACTGGAAAATGTTATGATTTATTTCATTAAACCCATTTAATCTGTTAAAATTTTTTAAATTTATACTAATGTTAAAATTTTTTTTTTAAAAACTTTGCAAAATATGGCCATGAGACATGGTAAAAAAAAATGTCATTAACCGTAAAATAATTATTCTGTTGCAAAATTAATGAGCTGCCGATGTCAGAATACTGCGAAATTGGAAACGGCATTGGAATACATTATATCTTTCATTTTCTGAAGAAAGAAAATACTTTCTTCTAAACAGGAAAAAAAACGATACGCGGAAAGATATATCCGAAGAAACTGTTTTTCTTAACCCGATTAAATATCTGCATATTTCCGACCTGAATTCCGAAGAACAAAGTTTTTATGTCTAGTAAGCAAACTTATCTAATGCTATTAGTAAGTAAACAGGAAAGATTAATTACAGTCTTCACTTAATCGAATATTTTTCGTTAATTGCATCTGGGATAATGAGAAAATGCAATGGTATTTGTGTTGCGTTAATGTACAAATCGGGTTTCATTCACTTAAGAAAAATATTTTCTGGGAACAACTTAAAAGCCCTCTGGCGATGTTATTGATACGAAATTAAGTAATTACTGCATCTCTCTCCCTGTTTGAACATATCTTTTGTGTTAAGAACTTTAAAATGCTTTCTTAATTTGATTTGTTATGACGTTCTTGCGTTAATGAAAGAATAAGTATTTGCAAAGATCAGCCATCTTTTAACGTAGTAAACAAAATTTATTTGTTTAGAACTAATTGCTGTAATGCACTTATCGCAGCCCTTCTACAGGGATAATGCTTATTATTAACTTTCATTGAATGCATTTCCATGCATAATATTTGCATAAAACAGAAATAAAAATTTGTAATGAAGATAATAAAAATTCTGTAAGATGTACGAAATGCATTTTATGATTTGGTTAACATTCATTTAATAAAATATCACTTAGCAAGATCTGGAACATCAAAATTATGGTAAATCATTGAGTAGTTCATATTGATAAAATTTAACAAAAGATATAAATGATTTCATTGTGTAACATGGTTATTTTATTTTAAATTCTAATTAGCGATTTGAAATTAAATGAATATGTATTTAATATTATAGCTTATTATTATTGTATATACACAAGTAAATAATATTTAATAATACTATTAATGAGTAATAAAAATTACATTATTAATATTATTGTATGTTATTTACCATGTAATTATTTTTAATATATTTCATATTGTTTACGTAGTTATTTATTTATTCATGTAATTAAGTAATAAATAAATACAATAATAATATTATTATATATTAGTTTTAATGCATTATATATAATTAAACCTGTAGATATTTATTAATGTAAATGATATGTAATAAATAATCACATTAATAATATTATTGCATATTATTTGCCCTGCAATTATTTATTAATGTAAATGAAATGTAATGAATAATTACATTAATAATACTATTATATATATTATTTTTAATGTAATAAACTTTTAATATATTTCATATTATTTACCCTGTTATTATTTGTAGTAAATAATATGTAATAAAACAATTACAATCGCCTATTGATTGAGTGAATAGTTTTCTGACCCTTGGTGCCACAGGTTTTGAGTTCGAGTCCCGGTTTGTGACGTGGATGTTTGCTGTGGTTCGGAATCCACTTTAAACCGTAGGTCCGGTGTAATACGACTGTTGGGTGTAGTGCTGACAACCATACCCCATAAAAAGAATACATCCCCTGTCTTGAAATCTGCCATGAGACAGACGGCCTTAGACCACCATAGGGTTATTACTCCAATGAGAAGATAACAAAATTATAACAATAAGATAATACACAAACAAACCACTTAAATGTTCCATCTATTAATGTAATATAAAATCTTCATAATCTTATACAATAAGTTTCAAAATTATTAAATTGAAAATGAAACAGATGCAATTATTTTTAAAAAAGAATATTATTTTTAAGGAAAGGTTTTGAAAGAATTATTAATCTTTGTTCTACAATTTTTTATGTATTTAATTAATGAAATTTGATTTACTGCATTATTTAAATTCATTCAATTCCGCCCTAAATTTAGCATTACATCATATTTAACAGTTAAATTGAACTAATCACTAAATTATATAAATTAAGACATAAATGCAGTTTACTGCATTAGGAGCATCAAGTAACTAAGCTGCATTTTAAACAATTATAAAAAGCTGGCATAATAGAAAAGATTTACAGTTATGAAAACAAGATAAATGTGCAAAAACCAGAAATCCTCAATCTTAATTTATTTTGAAGTAAGTAATTTTTTTTTCGCCAAGTAAATCCCAGCAGTATTTTTCTTTCGTAATATTCACAGAGAGATTTGAAGAGGCAGAGCAGAGTTATCTTTCTAGAATGAAATTACACCGTGATAGCTTTCTCAAACGAGTCCGTACTAGGTACCACCGCCAGGACGTTGGCGAGAAAGTGAATGATTGCAGAGAGGTTGGATAATTTGCGAGGGCATCCAAAAGGAATTCATATCTTCTTTTTTTTTGCTCGTTTATTTTTGAAAGGAAGCATCAAAATGTTTCTGGATTTTCTATCTTGGACGGAAAATATTCCCGCAGTTCTTAAATATGTTTCCTTATTCGATTTAGAAGCAGTAATTCTCAACGGAAATTTATTTAGTGCGAGAGAGATTTTAAAAGAAACAGTGAGGTGCAGAGATATTGAAGTTAGGGTTTCTGGTTTATAAACAAAAGAATTATTTTATATCTCATTGTAATAGCGGCAAAGAATATTTCTCTATAGATTTATCTTTTGAAGTTTACATGAAGTTCAAAAAAGAATCCATATTTAAAATTCGTTCAGATGAATTGCACATATAACAATATATATATTTATATATTGGTTTCATAATTTCTATATTAAAATAATTAATATGTAATAATATTATTAATGTAAATAATATATAATAAATAATTGCATTAATAAGATTATTAAATATTATTTTTACCGTATTTCAGATTATCATACCTGTAATTATTTATTAATTTAAATAATATGCAATAAGAAGGTGCATGAGCCTAATAGTTGAGAGAATAGTTCTGGAACTGAGAACCACAGGTTTTGAGTTCGAGACTCGCGTGTTCCATAGATATTTGCAGTGCTTCGGAAGCCACTTTAAACAATAGATCCCGGTCCAATACGACTGTAGGACGTGGTGTTGAAAATCCTACCAAGTAAAAAAGAAGACATTACCTACCTCTAAATCTGTAAGTAAGAAGGCAGCCTTGGCCCACTATGGGACAGTTACGCCTCTGAAGAAGATATAATAATTATAATAATTAGATAATACCAAAAATAATATCCTTAAAATTTCAACTATAAATGTAATAGAAAATGTTCATAATTTTATACAATAAGTTTAAAAACGTTTTAAATTGAAAATGAATGTATTTTAATTCATTCTTAAAAGTAATTTTAATTTTTGTTCTACAATTTCTTTATATATTCAATTAATGAAATGTAATTTACTGCTTTGATTAAATTCGTTAAATTTCATCTTAAATGTAGTACTACAGCATATTTAACATTTGAATTAAACTGGTCAATTAATAATATAAATTAAGAAGTAAATTTAATTTACTGTATTAGAGGCATCAAATAAGTCAGCTGCTTTTAAACAATAATAAAATCTGACATAATAGAAAAGACTTACAGTTATGAAACCAAGATAAATGTGCATAAAATACAAATCCTCAATCTTAATTTATTTTGGAGCAAGGAATTGTTTTTCTCCTAGTAAATTCCAGCAGTATTTTTCTTTCGTAATATTCAGAGGGAGATTTGAAGAAGGAGAGCAAAGCTATCTTTCTGGAATGAAATTACACCATGATAGCTTTCTCAAACGAGTTCGCACTAGGTACCACCACCTGGACGTTGGCGAGAAAGTGAATTATTGCAGAAGAGGTTGGATAATTTGCGAGGGCATCCAAAAGGAATTCATATCTTCTTCTTTTTTGTTCGTTTATTTTTTGAAAGGAAGCATCAAAATGTTTCTGGATTTTCTATCTTGGACGGAAAATATTCCCGCAGCTCTTAAATATGTTCTCTTATTCGATTTAAAACAGTAATTCTCAACGGAAATCTATTTAATGCGAGAGAGAGATTTGAAAAGAAACAGTGAGGCACAGAAATATTTGAGTTAGGGTTTCTGGTTTATAAGCAAAAGGATCGTTTTACCTCATTGAAATAACGACGAAACATTTTTCTCTACAGATTTATTTTCCGAAGTTCAAATGAACTTCAAGAAAGAATCCATCTATAATTTTCGTTCATATATGAATTGCACAGATATCAATTATTTATTTTGGTAAATAGATACAAAGTAATATGAGTATAACAAAAAATCCACAAAAATTTGCTTATTAATATTAATTGAAACCAAGATCTTTCTAATGTATTTACAATAAATCTTTATTAATTGTAATTGTTCCAGAAATAATTAAAATTTATCACTAAATATAAAATATCACTATATATAAAATATATATCACTAAATAAAAAAAAGTTCAAAAATTCTACGATATCTTAAGTTACTCTTATTAAGTTAGTTAAGCATGCCAAACGGTTGCTGACCGTCTAATTAGCCTAAAGAGTACACACATTTCTCGTAGAGCGATAAACCAAACCAAATCTTCATTGGCGCAAACAACCCCACAGTGGTCCAAGGCCACTTGAGTACTTACAGATTTCGCAACATGAGATGTTTTCTTTTCACGCATTTGGATTTTTACCCTACACCCAACAGTCCTATTAGACTGGGACATAAGGTTTAAAGTGGATTCATAATCACAGCAAACATCCATAGCACCGCATGGACTCAAATGCGTAACTTGTGGCACAGAGCGCCAGAACGCTATTCACTCAGCCAACAGGCCCCTGTAATTGTTTATTTCATATTATTTCCGTCAATAAATAATTACAAGGTTAAATAATATGCAATTCATTAAATATAATATATAATAATATTATTAATGCAATTATTTTTACATATTATATACATTAATAAATAATTACAGGATAAATAATATATAATGCATTAAAAATAATATATAATATTATTGATATATTTTTTATTGCACATTATTTACATTAAAAATAATATTAAATATTATTCATTACACATTATTTATTTTTAATTTAAAATTATGAAGGCAATATACACTGAAGTGACAAAAGTCATGGGATAGCAATATGAAAATTTTCAGATGGCAGTAGCATCGCGTAGAACAGGTACAAATGCGCAGCGCTTTCGCAGAGCTTTCATTTCTGTTCAAGTTATTCATGTGAAGAGGTTTTGACGTAATGATGACCGCACGACGTGAATTAACAGACTTTGAACGCGGAATGTTAGTTGGAGCTAGACTCATGGGTCATGCCATTTCGGAAATCGTTAGGGAATTCAACATTCAAAGATCCACTGTGTCAAGAGTGTGCCGAGAGTATGAAATTTCAGGGCATAACATCCCACCATGGACAGCGCAGTGGTCGACCGCCTGCACTTAACGACCGAGACCGGCGACGTCTGCAAAGAGTCGTAAATTCAAACAGACAAGCAACACTGCGTCAAATAACCGCAGAAATCAGACTTACAAGGGACTTGTCTGTTAGAACTGTGCGGAGAAATTTGGCTTTCTTGGGCTATTCCAGCAGAAGACCGACTCGAGTGCCTTTACTGACAGAACGACATCGCTTGCAGCGACTCTCGTGGGCACGTGAGCATATCGGTTGGTCCCTAGATGAATGGAAAACCGTGGCCTGGTCCGATGAGTCACGATTTCAGTTGGTAAGAGCTGATGGTAGGGTTCGACTGTGGCGCAGACCCCACGAAGCCATGGACCCAAACTGTCAGCAAGGCACTGTTCAAGCTGGTGGTGGCTCCGTAATGGTGTGGGCTGTTTTTTCATGGCATGGACTTGGTCCTCTGGTTCGACTGGACCGAACATTGACTGAAAATGCTTTTGTTCAGCTACTTGGAGATCACTTGCAGCCATTCATGGACTTCATGTACCCACACAACGATGAGATTTTTATGGATGACAATGCGCCATGTCACCGGGCCACAACTGTTCGCAATTGGTTTGAAGAACATTCTGGACAATTCCAACGAATGATCTGGCCACCTAGATCGCCCGACATGAATCCCATCGAGCATTTATAGGGACATCATCGAGAAGTCTGTTCGTGCCCAAAATACTGCACCATCAACGCTTTCACAATTATGGACGTCTATCGAGACACCATGGCTCAATAGTCCTGCAGAAGACTTCCAACGACTTGTTGAGTCCATGCCACGTCGAGTTGCTGCACTTCGCCGGGCGAAAGGAGGGCCGACATGATATTAAGAGGTATCCCATGACTTTTGTCACTTCAGTGTATAAAGTATAAGAACAATACTGGATCTTTTCACTTGTCTCTATATAATAAATCCAGGTATTATTATATATACATTCATTTAATTTCCATTATGTAAATATAATTTAACAATAAGGTAACCATATTACACAATGAAATGATTTTAAATCTTTGTTTAATTTAATCAATATGAATATTTCAATGATTTAACAAAGTTTTGATGTTTCAGATCTTGCTAAGCGATATTTTATTAAACAAATCATAAAATGCATTTCGTATATCTTACAGAAATTCTATTATCTTCGTTACAAATTTTTATTTCTGTTTCATGCAAATATCGTGCTTTCAGTTGCATTCGAGGAAAGTTAATAATAAGCATTTTCCATGTAGAACAGGCTGCGATAAGTGCATAATGCGCAATTAGTTCTAAGCAAATAAATTTTGTTTACTACTTTAAAAGATGCTGATCTTTGCAATTCTTTCATTTGAAGCGTGATGATAATAAACCAAATTAAGAAAGCATTTTAAAGTTCTTAACACAACAGATATGTTCAAATAAGGGAAAAGATGCAGTCATTACTTAATTTCGTATCAATAACATCGCCAGAGGGTTTCTAAGTTGTTTTTTAGAAAATATTTTCTTAAGTGAATGAAACCCGAATCGTACATGAACGCAAAACAGATACCATTGCATTTTCTCATTATCCCAGATGCAATTAACAAAATATTCGGTTAAGTGAAGACTGTAATTAATCTTTCCTGTTTACATACTAATAGCATTAGATAAGTATACTTACTAGACATAAAAACTTTGTTCTGTAACGGAATTCTGGTCGGAAATATGCAGATATTTAATCAGGATAAGAAAAACAGTTTCTTTTTCGGATATATCTTTCAGCGTATCGTTTTTTTTTTTTTTTGCTTAGAAGAAAGTATTTTCTTTCTTCACAAAATGAGAGCTTTAATGTATTCCAATGCCGTTTCCAATTTTCGCGGCATTCTGACATCGGCAGCTCATTAATTTTACAAGAGAATAATTATTTTACGGTTAATGACATTCTGATTTTTTCCCATATATCAGTGCCGTCTTTTACAAATTTTTAAAAAATTCTAGGTATTAGCATGAAAAAAAAAAAAAAAAAAAACTTAACAGCTTAAATGTGATTAATTCAATACTCATAAAAATTCTTAGTTTCAGTTTAAAGAATTTAAACATAGAGATAACAATAATTATAAGGCAAGAGATTATTGTAGTGAAGAAATTAAGACATTGAAGTTTATTAAAGGATATGAGTTATAAATACGAACATCAATAATTAAGTATTTAAAAAGAAGTATAAAATAACTATAAAAGTATCTATCCTAAATTTCTTATATTTTTGAACATGAACTTAATATGGCTTAACTAGCTACAACAGACTGGCTCAATAATAACATGGGAGCCTGAATTGGCCAGCGACAAGCACTCGATGCCGCAGGTTTCAGGTTCAAGTCGCGGCGACGCCATGGATGTTTGTAGTGGTTCGTAATCCACTTCCTGCCATAGGACCCCGCTTAATATGACTATAGAGCGTTGGGCATAGAGCTGGCAACTTTAGTCCGTAAAAAGTGAGTCTTCTACTTACCAGTGCTAAATCATAACAGAAGCTGCCCCCTTTTCTTACGTTCATTAGACCACATGGTTTTTTGATTTGATCTAGATGTTGCTGCATACCAAGTGGGATAAAAAACAACACAACTACATAATAAAATGAAATCGAATAGAAATCTGCCAGAAGTAGACTATATAAATGAAAATCCGCGAAGTCTTTATTATGCATTTAATAGAAATAAACAGTAATTTATTCATCGCAGTCTTTTCCGTTTTTTTTTTTTTTTTAAATTATGGGGGTTAAATATACATATAATTCAAAATACCCTACAGCGCACTCTGGGTAATGTTGATTTTGCTACACAAATGCTGTTCAAATGTCGAATGATATCAAGTCAATTATTCACCATTTGAAAAAAAAAAAATATTACTGAATGTAATTTAAGATGTCTTGTTATAAACTACATCTCATTTACTATTTTCTGTTGAATAAAAGAAAGTATGTTGTTATATAAATTAAAAGAAAAACTTTGCAGGATCATTTCACTTATGCCTACACCAATAAATCCTGGTAACAATGAGATAAAATATTAAATAAAAATTTATTTAAATCCTAGTATGTAATAAGAATTTAACAATAAGGTAACCATATTACACAATAAAATAATTTTAAATTTCATCAATATAAGCTATTCAAAGATTTAACACAATTTTGATGTGTCAGATCTAGTTAAGCGATATTTTATTAAATGAATGTTTACCATATCATAAAATGCATTTTGTACATCTTACAGAATTTCTATTATATTCGTTACAAATTTTTCTTTCTGTTTTATGCACGGAATATTATTAGGCACGGAGATGCCTTCAGTGAAATTTAATAATAAGCATTATCCTTGTAGGACAGGCTGAGATAAATGCATTATGCGCAATTAGTTCTAACCAAATAAATTTTGTTTACTTTTTAAAAGAGGGCTGATCTTTGCAAATATTTATTCTTTCATTTGAAGCACGCACATCGTAATAAATCAAATTAAGAAAGCATTTTAAAGTTCTTAACACAAAAGATATGTTCAAATAAGGGGAAAAGATGCAGCCATTACTTAATTATGTATCAATAACATCGCCAGAGGGCTTTTAAGTTGTTCCCAGAAAATATTTTCTTAAGTGAATGAAACCCGAATCGTACATTAACGCAACACAGATACTATTGCATTTTCTCATTATCCCAGATGCAATTAACAAAATATTCGATTAAGTGAAGACTGTAATTAATCCTTCCTGTTTACTTACTAATAGCATTAGATAAGTATGCTTAATAGACATAAAAACTTTGTTCTTTAAGGAATTTGGTCGGAAATATGCAGATATTTAATGAGTTTAAGAAAAACAGTTTCTTCGGATATATCTTTCCGCGTATCTTTTTTTTTTTTCTGGTTTGAAAAGTATTTTCTTTCTTCAGAAAATGAGAACTTTAATGTATTCCAATGCCGTTTCCAATTGTAACAGTATTCTGATATCGTCAGCTCATTAATTTTACAAGAGAATAATTATTTTACGGTTAATGACATTCTTATTTTTTTATCATGTACCATGGTCATCTTTTGCGAAGTTTTTAAAAAAACATTCTAGATATTAGCGCGGAAAAAAATATTAACAGCTTAAAGCGGATTAATGCGATAATTATAAAATTTTGTTTCAGTTTGATGAATTTAAACATAGAAGATAAATATATTTACAAAAAAAAAAAAGAGATTATTGCAGAGAAAAATTAAGACAATGAAATTTATTAAAGAATATGTGCTGTAAACAAGAAAATTAATAAATAAATAAAAAATCATTATGTATTCAAAATAGTATAAAAATAACTAAAAATTATCCATCCTAATTTTCAAACATTTTAGGACATGGACCTTAAAATAGCCTGATTAGACAGCAAAATCGAGTTTATAAACTACAACATACAGGTTCAAAAATAAAATGTAATCCTGGATTGCCGAATGGCTAGAGCTCGGTGCCACAACCTTGGGTTCAAGCCGAGGCGGCGCCATGTTTGATGTTTGTAGTGGTTCGGAATCCACTTTAAGCCGTAGATCCCTGCCTAATATGGTTATAGAGCTTTTTGCATATGACTGGTAACCCTAGTCCGTAATAATTCATCGTCAAGGCGCCAAGTCAGACTTCTACATACGGGTGACCATCATAACAGAAGATGCACCCATTTCCCTCCTTTCATGAAATCACATGGGTTCTTGGACTTGGTCCAGATGTTGATGTCTACCGAGTGGGAAAAGAAACAATACAACAACAAAATAAATTAAAATTGAATACAAATCAAAAAGAAGTGGGCTCTATAAACCAAAAACTTTAAAGTCCTCACTAAGCATTTAGTAGAAGAAAAGGGAATTTATTCCTAAATGATTGTATTTCTAATTTTTTTTTAATTTATAGTAGTTAAATATGCATATAATACAAAATACCCTATAGCGCACTCTGGGTAATGTTGTTTTTGCTAGGCATATACTGTTTAATGTCGAATTATCTCAAATTATTTATTCTCTATTTTTAATAAAAATATTACAGGGAGTAATATAAGATGTCATATTATAAGATAAATCATATTTACTATTTTATCATAAGTAATTTGAGATGCCATGTAATAAACTAAATAATATGTACTATTTTCTGTTATGAAAAAAATAGGTTTTACTGCACATCCAGTTATGCAGGTGTTGATGGATTCGTTTAAATGCAATACAAATTTTTGATGTGTTGAATAATTTATATAAAATGCAGAATTTCTTTTTATGGAAATAAATAGAGATTTGTATCTAATACATTGAATCCAATGTTTTGTTTAGAATAGAAATATATAAAAATTTTCTTTTTACATGATATGAATATAATTTAGAAATTACTTTTTGTTACACTTAAATGCAAGATAAATTTTTAAGCTTCATATTCGTTGTTATTCTTTTGTTAAATCGTTATTATTTCTCAAACTGAAATATTAATAGAGTTCTTATTTTTCTTTTTATGAGAAATAAATATTATGTTGCCATGTTTTCACTTCAGATAAGAAAAGGAATTATGTTAAGTTTACAGCAGGTCGCGGAATTATCAAATGGTTTATGGTTTCTATCATGATTTTTTTTTTAAATTTATATATTTATAAATGACGATATACTAAAACATTCTGTTTGTATTCAAATTGTCAATTTATTGTTTATATAACGCAGAAATTGTCATGAGAGATACACAGAATAATTACATATCTATAAAGAAAAAAATGTGTACCTTAATTTTAAGTTTTTACTTCTATTTTAGATTAGGTTATATAATTAAGAAACCAAAATCACGTCGCAATAATCATTTCAAAATTCTTGGCTATATAAGGCAGCCATTACATTTAATTACATCTTTTTTAACAGGACACGAATGCCTTCAAACGAAACCATCATAAATCAGCCACTACCCACCAGGAATTCCAGTGATTTACTCAACCACCCTTTTATACCAGTACAGACATTTAGGACACTGAATGCATCCTATCACGCGACGCGGTATAAAAACTAGAACCGTGACCATAAATTGAAGCTGTGAAGGCAGATGTCTAAGAACCTCACGTCCAAAGAAGAACTTTTACCTGCTTCTCTTCCATTCTGATTTCCAAGCGTCGAACGAAAGGAAAAAAGAAAAAAAAAAAAACCAGCAATTTAGGAAGGCAATCTATATTTCATACTTTGGTTCAAATCTACCCCACTGCCAAAGGATGTATGGAACTGAAGCAACGCAAGCTTACCTGTAAATTATTGAAGAAGTCCTTTCTGATTCCATCGGGAACCATAAACCTGGACTTTTATTCTACTCTAAGAACAGAATCGGGGAGGACAAAAACGCATTCTATAGCAGCTGGTCACAATTTTAGGAGGAAGAGAGAGAGAACAGTGAATGCTCTGGAAGGAGTTGTTTTATTATTTAGCTTATTGGGCATGTCTAGGAAGGTTTGGCAAGTAAAATGCTGCCAGCAGCTGATGAATAAATATTTTGTGTTAAGAATTTATACCTCGTCTGAATCAAGATAGACACACGAGAAAACAATTCAGGACAAACAATTTTTTTTCTCGAGAAAGATTTACGTGGTATCTAATAAATACGTCTTTTTTGATTTTATTCAGTTACCTAACTAATAATAACTAAATAAGAAAGATGATTCTATTGAAAATATATATTATAGTTCTTTATATTTAATACAATTATTATTGTTACTTAAATAATAATCTAATCAACAATGAATAAATATTAATTTATCACCATATTATCAAACTTAAAGTAAAAGTTAAATAATTTAATAAATTATCAAATAGTTTTATTGATTAAAAAAGTCACTTTATAATTTTCATAGACACTGCAAAATATTTATTTTATTTTTATAGATTACAAACAATTACGTAGCAGTAGAACTTTTGTGTAAAATATTAAAGATAGTTTTGTATGTAAAAACAAATTATAAATATAGTATGTTTTTTAAAAATATTTGTTTTTACCTTTTTCCATTTTGGAATGCAGGATTTTTTTCACTTCTAGTAAACATGATTGCCTTGCCTTTCACCTATATACATCCATTAATGTTAGGAAATATCTTTATCGATGGATCGTAACCGACTGTAACTGTTTTGAAATATGAATTCCCGTTGTGAAATCTGTATAATTTTAATAGAAAAACCATACCCCTAATTAATTAGGTTTTATATTCACTAATTTAAGCTCTGATTTAGAGTTTCTGATGAGACTTTTGCATGACCATGTATGTGCCATAACTTTTGTATGAATATTTGGTACTTACGTATTAACGTCACTGCAGCTACAAATTTGGCGGTTTTAAGTGCCGCCAATCTACACATTAAAATTTTTGTAACAAATCAAAAATATATAAAACAATTTAAAAATCAAAAACTTTCAAAATTCTAAACACTTTATTTAAAAACAAAGTAATCAATCGGATTTCGGTGAAAAATGGGCCGATATAGAGTTTAACATAGATTCAAAATAGTCTCTATTTTGTCGCATTGACAGATCTTTATTGGCTCATTGGTGCAACATCTGCCGCGGTGGCGCTAATACGTAAGTACCGAATTTTTTTAAAATTTTATTAGTAGATGTACACTCAGATGCAGATGTGTACTTTTACAATTAATCTAATATTGAAATTTATCTAATCTACAATTAATCTAATCTAATATCGAACCCTGAAAGGAGACAACATTCTCATAGAAAGATAAAAAAAATGAAATCGAATTAAAATGGATATTTTTAAGGAGAAATTGTTTTAATTAGTGAATGAATTGATTGAAATGAAATTATTTTTTCATACCGAACAATAGTGCACTTAATTGGTGCTGCTACTTTGTGTCGGGCAAGCCATAGGCAGAAGTTGTACTGGAAATGTCTGAACAGCCAACTTGATGATGAGATAGAACGTTGACGAAGAGCATAAAAATAAATTATTTAAAATTGATATTTTTAAGGAGAAATGAATTGAATTAGTGAATGAAATGATTGAAATGAAACTATTTTTTCATATCGAAGAATAGTGCACTTAATTGGTGCTGCCATGGTCAGAAGACATAAAATATTATCAACTAATAAAAAATTATTGAAATATATTGTCTGTATAAATAAGTATATTATTATATAATTTTAACGTTACTTACGTTTAAAAAGTTTGTGAAAAACTACATTATAATGTTCATTATAAATTATCTTCTCAAATTTATTTTATATTAAGGAAACATTATATTTTCATATTATTTTTTGTTAATATAATAAAGTGTTACAATGCAGGTGTACTAGCCAAAATGTTTGCCAAATTTTGTGTATTTTGTTAAAAATATAGTTACATATCTTTGTAAGTTACCAAGAAGGCGCATTTCACATTAAAAAAGAAGCAAAAACATCTAGTGTATGAAATTTATACATTGTTAAAATATCAGGTTTTCCATTTACACCACGTATAATTTAAAATACAAGACCTTAGATTACTAAATTATAAGATACAAACATATTATTATAGTATATTATACTATACTATATTATAATATACAATAATAATACACAATCATTAGATTACTACATTCCTTTTATTAATATAGCAAAATGTAACAATACAGCTGTACTAACCAAAATGTTTAACAAATTCTTTGCATTTTGTTAAACTTAATATAGTTATATATCTCAGTAGGTTTCCATTTAAAAAAGAAGCAAAAACATATAGTGTATGAAATATACATTGTTAAAATATCCGTTTTCCACTTACACTATGCTATAATATAAGAAAAACAAATAAATCCATCAAATAGGTTGGAGGAATAGACTTTCAGCGTCATTTATCGTAATTCGGCCACTTTAGAGATAATGTCACAAACTACTATAAAACGGGTGAGTGGTTTCGCATCTCGGATGTCGGCCTAGTCAGAAATAAAGAATAAATTTTGCAGTTTTAACAAAGAAATAAAAAGAGATTGAAAACAGAATGAAACAGAAACACAAGTGGATAGGGGGGGATATAAACACAGTTGGAAAAAAGAACTGTCGCAAGAGACCGCAAGAAAGTTAAGCCGAAAGATGAAAATGCTTTTCGTGAATTACTTGACCGTGGTCAATGGATGAAACAGGGCGAAAGTAACTTTTTTTCTTCTGATGAAAAGAATGCATCAAGAATGCAATGGGACTGCACAAAAGAAAAGTCAAGAATTGGCCAACAATGTAAAAGAGGAAAAGGTCTGCGAGTGAGTCGAATGTTAGTTGGGGTACCAAAATAAAAAAAATATTCTGAATATATTTTCTGTAGAAGAATTTTTCTTTTTTAGTTTGTAGAAAAAAATGTATCGAACTAACTTCAACAAATGCTGCATAAATTAAAGTAAAATATAAAGTTATATTAAAATTCTTATCGATAGATAGTATATTTTTCTTAGAAAGATAATGTAATAAAAAAAAAATTGTACCTATTATTAATCACCATTTAATTATATTCCGCAAACGATACTTGAAGAAGCACTGAAAACGTCCAAACAGCAACTCGATGTTGTAGAAGAACGTTGAAGAAGTGCACAAAAACCAATTAATTAATAAAATTGATATTTTTAAGGATAAATGAATTGAGTTATTGAATGAATTGAAATGAAATAATTTTTCGTACTTAACTATAGTGCGCGGCTACATTCAGTCGACCAAGCCATGGTCAGAAGATGTAAAGTATTGTCAGCTATCTTTAGAAATACTATTCACATTTGAATAAATAAATAAAATATTCTATATTTCTACATTACTAACGTTAAACAAAATGTGAAAAATTATATTATTCATCATAAACTATCTTATCAAATTTGTTTATGTTAAAGAAACATTAGATTAAAATATTACTTTTTGTTAATATAGTAAAAAGGCAAAATGCAGGTGTACCAGCCAAAATGTTTACCAAATTCTGTGCATTTTGTCAAATTTAATATAGTTATATATATTTGTATGTTTCAAAATGACAAATTTCACATTAAAAAAAAAAGGAAAAATACATATTATATGAAATTTAAGCATTGTTAAAATATCAGGTTTTCCATTTACACCATGTATTATATAAAGAAAACAAATAAATCCAACAAATAGGTTGAAGAATAGACTTTCAGCGACATTTATCATAATTCGGCCACTTTAGAGATAATGTCACAAACTACTATAAAACGGGTGAGTGGTTTCGCATCTCGGATGCCGGCCTAGTCAGAAAGAAAGAATGCATTTTTCCGTTTTAACAAAGAAATAAAAAGAGATTGAAAATAGAATGGAACAGAAACACAAGTGGAGGGAGGGGGATATAAAACACAGTTGGAAAACAAAATTGTCGCAAGAGACCGCAAGAAAGTTAAGCCAAAAGATGAAAATGCTTTTCATGAATTACTTGACCGTGGTCAATGGGTGAAGCAGGGCGATAGTAACTTTTTTCTTCTTCTGATGAAAAGAATGCATCAAGAATGCAATGGGACTGCACAGAAGAAAAGTCAGAATTGGCAAACATTGTAAAAGAGGGAAAGGTTAGGAGTGAGTCGAATGCTAGTTGGGGTACCAAAATAAAGAAATATTCTGAATATATTTTCAGTAGAAGAATTTTTCTTTCTTATGTTTGTAGAAAAAAAAAAAATACATCCAACTAACTTCACCGAATGCAGTATAAGTTTAAGGAAAATGTAAAGTTATATAAAAATTGTTATTAATGAGTAGTATTTTTTATAAACATCATTTTATTTTGACTTTAGCTTTTTTTTTAATTTTTAATTTTTTTTTTTATTTTACATTACTTTCTTTTCAAATTACAGATAATATAAGGAATTTCTGAAAATTTATTTTAGACAATCATTGATATCTTCCAGTAGTTTTTAAATAAAAAAAATTAAATTAAAGTAGGAAATCATGAGCTTTGACTTGATGCGAATGCTCGATATTCATTTAATTTAATGCAACACATAAAAATTAATAAGATAAATGGCCTAAAATGATTAAATAATTAGAAAATTAATAAATATTTTTCAAATTGTTTCAATTTTAATATTTTTTTCACAAAAGAATTTATGGCTATTTCCCAAACAAAATAAAACTGTGTTTAATAATTTGAATCCAATCCAATAAATCACATTAATCTCATTAGAATGTTAATTTTTATAAGATTTAAAGTTTTTTTGCAATTTTTTTGGACATCTATATATTTTGCCTCTTGAAGTTCCATGAAAATTGAAAAAAAAAATCTATATATAAATTTCAAATCCCAGATACATAATATTATTAATAACACAGTTGGAAAAAAGAACTGTCGCAAGAGACCGCAAGAAAGTTAAGCAGAAAGATAAAAATGCTTTTCGTGAATTACTTGACCGTGGTCAATGGGTGAAACACGGCGAAAGTAACTTTTTTCTTCTAATGAAAAGAATGCATCAAGAATGCAATGGGACAGCACAGAAGAAAAGCCAGAATTGGCCAACAATGTAAAAGAGCAGAAAGGTCTACGAGTGAGTCGAATGTGAGTTGGGGTACCAAAATAAAGAAATGTTCTGAATATATTTTCTGTAGAAGAATTTTTCGTTTTTAAGTTTGCAGAAGAAAAAAAATATATATCGAACTAACTTCACCGAATGCAGTATAAATTAAAGTAAATTATAAAGTTATCGATAAATAGTATATTTTCTTAGAAAGATAATGTAATAAACAAAATTGTTCCTATTATTAATCAACATATAATTATATTCCGTTAACGATACTTGAAGAAGCACATGAAACGTCCGAAGACCCAACTCGATAATAAGGAAGATCTTTGACAAAGAGCACAAAAATAAATAATTCAAATTGATATTTTTAAGAAGAAAGGAATTGCATTATTAAATGAATTTATTGAAATGAAATTATTTTTTCATATCAAACAATAGCGTACTTAATCGGTGCTGCTACATACAGTTGCCCAAGCCATGGTCAGAAGATGCAAAGTATTGTCGACTAACTTTATGAATATTATGGAAATTTTTATAAATAAATAAATTATTCTGTAATTATTACGTTACTTACATTAAAAACATTTCTAAAAAAACACATTATAATATCCATAATAAATTATCTTCTCAAATTTATTTTATATTGAAAAAATACTAAAAACTTACTATATTCCTATTTGTTAATATAGTAAAGTGTTACAATTCAGGTGTACTAACCAAAATGTTTACCAAATTCTGTGTATTTTGTTAAACTTAAAATAGTTATACATCTTTGTAAGTTCCAAAAAGTAAATTTCACATTAAAAAAGAAGCAAAAACTTATAGTGTATGAAATTTATATATTGTTAAAATATCAGGTTTTCCATTTACACCATGTATAATATAAAGAAATAAATAAATCCAACAAATAGATTGGAGGAATAGACTTTCAGCGACATTTATCTTAATTCGGCCACTTTAGAGATAATGTCACAAACTACTATAAAACGGGTGAGTGGTTTCGCATCTCGGATGCCGGCCTACTAAGAAAGAAAGAATAAATTGTGCAGTTTTAACAAAGAAATAAAAAGTGATTGAAAACAGAATGGAACAGAAAACACAAGTGGATGGAAGGGGGATATAAACACAGTTGGAAAAAAGAACTGTCGCAAGAGACCGCAAGAAAGTTAAGCTGAAAGATGAAAATGCTTTTCATGAATTACTTGACCGTGGGCAATTGGTGAAACAGGGCGAAAGTAACTTTTTTTGCTTGTGATGAAAAGAATGCATCAAGAATGCAATGGGACTGCACAGAAGAAAAGTCAGAATTGGCCAACAATGTAAAAGAGGTAAAGGTCTACCAGTGAGTAGAATGTTAGTTGGGGTACCAAAATAAAGAAATATTCTGAATATATTTTCTATTGCAGAAATTTTCTTTTTACGTTTGTAGAAAAAAATATATCGGACTAACTTCACCAAATACAGTATAAATTAAATTAAAATAGAAAGTTATATTAAAATTCTTATAGATGGATAGTATTTTTTTTTTACTAGTGTCATTCTATCTTTACGTTAACATTTTCTTTTAATAGTGTCATTCTAGCTTGACTTTAACGTTTTTATTTAAGTTTTTTTAATTTTTCTTTACTATGTTTTAAATTTAAAGGTTTAATATCAATAATTTCTGAACATTTATTTTAAGTCAATCACTAATATTCTTCAGTAGTATTTGATTAAAAGAGAGATTAAATTAAAGTTTGAAGGAATGAGCTTTGATTTGATTGCGAATGTTCGTTATTCATTTTAATTTAATGTACCATATCAAACTTGAATAAGTAAAATAGCAAAAACGTTTAAATAATTAGAAAAGTAATAAAAATTTTGCAAAGATATTTACATTTTAATATTTGTTTCAAAAGTTTTAATTGTTTGTTTATAATACAATAACGTATATATGTTTATAACACAATAACTCACTTTAAAATAAATTAAATCTTCAGGATGTTAATTTTTATATGATTTAAATTTTTTTGAAAACTCTTTTGACATACTTATTTTGCCTGTGTAAGTTCCATGAAAAATGAAAAGAAAAAAAATATAAATTTAAAATCCCAGATACATAATACTATCAATATATCTAATTTTAAAATAAGACATTAGGTTTGTTGTTTCAGTACTTACATTCAGTTGTTTATAAGTTTCTTTCATTACTAAGCACCATCTGAAAGCATTTAAAAGCTAAGATATTTATTTGGGCTGTTCGACAATCAGTATTTGACAGATACTGCAAAAATTGCATATTATTGTTCACAAAATTAATTAATTACTTAAAATTTTGTGATAAAACCTTATTACAGTAAATCAATTTCAGCATTTTATCAAGTAAACGACAAAAAAACACATTTTAGTCATGAAATCATGTTATCCGTGTGTAACAATTATATTTCATCAAAATTTGGAATCTGGGGAGTTTTTTTTTTTTCGTTAAAAATCCATAAATCCTACGACCAAATTTTTTTATTAGAAATATAGATATAAGTAAAAAAAACAAGTAAACAATTTCAGAAATTTTATTTTCTATTGGAAGAAAATTCTGTATTCAATAGCTATGAAAATGAGCTGTTTTGTTGGTAACAGAGTGTGCATTAATATTAGGATCTCCTGAGGGTTATGCATTATAGCAAGAGTTACAGTTGCAATTTAAGAATCTTTTGTAAATTTTCAAACATTCACAACTAACATACCGGAAGACTCAAATTCGAATCCGTTTATGAATTTTGTTGTATTTGCTTTTATCACATAATAAATGACACGAAGGCTAATATAAATATCTTATTGACCTTCAAGATAGGGGATATTCTAAATTTTCTCCAATGTGGCACGCAAATACGGGGAGAGCCAAGAAATTAATAAATTTCAAGAATTAATGACATACGTTTGTGTGTAATGAAAAGACAATGAGTTTGCAGCATGGTTTATTGGTGGAATATTCATATCTTACTTAACGTGACATAAAAGTCCACTGATCGTCAGAAGATATATTTTTTATTTATTTAAACAATTTTTAAGATTTTGTGTGTTTTTCCATCCTAGATATTCCATTTACTTACCATAGTTTAAGAATTTTTTTTTTTTCTCGTTTAAATATATAAAGTTGTCATTTAAAATGAAAACTGTAATCTATTTCCTCAATATTTGTAATATTAACTGTACACGCCCCCAGATGAAATACACACAAGCTCTGGTTTATTTTTTATTATTTGTTATTTTTTATATCAAACAGGATTCAAAGAGATTGTATGATATCTTAGTAGGTTGTGGAAATTTATTAAGTATGATATTTTTTTTTACCTTGTTATTTTTATTAAAAAAGTATCTACAATGAAATATAAACCCTAATAATTTTAAAGAAATTATCTTAATTTCACTAGTTTACTTAATATTGAATATTACTAAAGATTCTGTTAAATTCATCTGAACGATGACGCTTGGTCAGCAAAGGCACACGAGTGGGACGTTTGCTGCGTAGCCCCATATCCAACAGTGTCCGTTGAACAGTGTGTTCCGATACTATTCTACTTGGCCCTGCATTGTATTGGATTGTCAGCTGAGCCACTGTCTGGCTCCGGTTTTGCTTCACCATGCGAGACAGTCTCCGACGACATTTTTCTTTGATAGCGTGTGGACGTCCAACACCATGTCGTCTATTGCTGGTTTCTCCGTCATTCATCCACTTTGCATAAGTACTAACAACTGTAGATCGCGAACAACCCACGAGTAGCGCAGTTTCGGAAATCTGCCCTCTATCAAAGTGGCTTAGATCCGCAGCCTTTCCCATCACACACAGAAATAAGTGAAAGAATGATTCTTCTGACTCTCCAGCAGTAGTTAAATACAACTTCCACCTGATCACGTGCCTTCCACGTCATCCAGGCGAGTTCATTGCAAAATATTGGGGGGTCATAATGTTTTGGCTCTTGAGTGTATATATAAACCTATAATTCTGAAGATGTTGCTTTTTGAAGATAAACAATCGAGAAATATTTACTATAAGTTCTTGTTTTATTCTGTCTGTATTAAAAGCAAAACAAAAATGCCTCCATCTAGCCTTTGCCGAGTGTTTAAGATTTGCCCGGCAGCATTTTTTCATCAAAAATTCCTATTTGTACATCTTACGTGTCGTTTACATCTTAAAATATATTTTTAAGTTGAATATTCAAAATAATTGTTTTTAGAAACTATTACTTGTTCAAATTATTTATTATAAAGCAAAATAAATAGTTTTTTTTTTGATTAATACATAATAAAATATCATTTTTATTTTCCTGACGTTTTTAATTAGGACATAAACTGGATAATAATTTTATTTTATCAAATTATAATCATCATTAAGATTACATTTGAACTTTATTACTGGAACCAATATATTTATTCATATAAATAAATCTTAGGGCAGAAAATACACAAAAATATTTTATGAAACATTTCGTTCTTTGGAATTAATCCATGAATTTCATTTTAAAAGTAGACAGAAAGCAACAAAATATCATTTGTAAAACTGCATTCCAGTTTATTATCTGTTCTCTTTATGGTCTTTCTTTTTTATGAATTGCCAGTCAGTAAATTATCAAGAGAATTTCTGTCAGGAATGTAATCACTGGTTCTTAAATTTCTTTTCGTTAGTCTTTATGTCCCACAAGTAAACGACCTAGAATAGAAGTATCAAAAACTGTCATTTCGAACTTCAAATCTTCTTTTAGTTTTTTTGCTAACAATGTAGGTCATTGACGAAAAATGTTTTCTTTCTGCTTTTCAATTTCAAGTGAGTCTTGAAAGCATAATATTGAAAATTTACAAAATGAATGAAATTGATTTTCAAACTTTAAGTCTTCTATGCATGCAAAATATTTAGAGTTATTTGAAAGCACTAATAAAAAAAATGAATATAAATGAATAAATATTTTTTGTCCATATTAATTCCATATTTGTGTGGAAAATGCACTACATTACGAAATGTGTTTTATAAACACTAAACTATTACGAAATATAGTGTTATAAACAACAAAACTATTCATACAAAATATAGTGTTATAAAAAACAAAAACTATTAATACAAAATGTAGTGTTATAAAAATTAAAAACTACACTTGTACAAAAATTCAAAAATAATTAGAAAATGGTTTTAAAATATTTAAAGTCTTAAACATATGGTTTTAAATAATATAGATATTATGAAAAATTAACTAATTTATAAATTTAACAGATATTTTAAATACTTTAATAAAATTTCAAACATAACGTGTAAGATATTAAATACATTTCTATACAATATTATTATTTTATAATGCTATACTATGTTATTTTTTCTTTTCGATACAATATTATTGTTTATATTTTTAGTTAGTTTATATTTTTAGAATAAATTTGTATAAATAAAAATGTAAATGTTGAGTTGTTCAAAACCTTAAATCTCCGTAAGTTCTTCACCGATTGCTTTGAAATTTTGACACAACATTGGATTCAATACGGACATGTTTTTAATTATGAAAAACAGCGTCATCTTTTGGATGTAAAAGCAGCACATGCAATACTTAATGTTTTACAGCAATGGGAAAGCCATCTTTCAACTTAACAACAACACGCGCAATACTAAATATTGCTCATGCCGGACATCGCGCTTCTTGACAGCTGTTATCACTTTGCCTTTTCTATGTTTTACATATTTTTGTTATAACTTTCATCTTTTCAGTGTAGCAGATCTATTTTAGTTCATCAAAATAATGCTTCGCAGAAGATCAAACTTAGGTCATCGTAGTCGCAGAGCGGAAGCAGTGTGACGAGTAATTGTAATGAGGAAGACTGTTTATTGAACAACTACAGACACTGGGATATATGCATTAAACGTGCCTTACGTCACAATCAAATCAAATTTGTGCAATGCTTGCAATTATATTGGCCACTGCTCTGCTTCATTTCCAACAGAGTTATGGAAGAAATAGAAATCGCACATTACTGTAGATATTTTCCGTCGAATACGAGGAAAAAATTCAAATAAACGCCAAACATTAGATTTCGAGTTGGCACCATTTGCTCGCAACAAAACCCGCCTTATAAATAACCACTTAATATCGCATTGATATTCATGGAATATATGTTCTTAAAGATTTCACAGAGAACAAAATTTTTTCAATCAATTGGGAATGCCATCAACGAATTAATCTTGCTGCTGCTTTTTACGATGTAGAATTGTTTCGTGAACAAAATTACGACGTGATCTTTTGTCACATGTGCAATCAAATATTCCTAAACTGACGCTTTAGTAAAAAAAGACAGTTACGATAAAGTAATGGAAACTGTGACTGAAAGGTTGGAGAAATCTTCTTCAGGTGAACTGGTAAAACGTTTCTAATTAGATTGATTCTTGTAGCAATGCGATCTCCAAAATGATATAGACTTAGCTCTTGCAATATCCGGAATTGCTGCGTCAATAGTACCAGCTGGAAGATCGACTCATTCCACTTTAAAATTGCCATTGAACATGCAATTGATTGAAACTCCCTCGTGCAGTATTTCCAAAGCATCTGTTATGGAAAATTATTGCAGAAATTCAGACTTATTGTTTGGGATTAATGCACAATGACACAATCTCAAGATTCTTGATAGATCATTGCAAGATTTTATTAGAAACAGCAGATCATTTGATAACGCATTAATATTGCTAGCAGAAGATTTCAGGCGAACATTACCTGAAATTTCTAGGTAAGCACTAACGAACGAAATAAATGGATACCTGAAATGCTTTAATTTTTGGCGACACTTAAAAAAAATTGAAATTAACTACGATTATGCATGTCTATTTGCAAAACGATCAATCAAATGAAAAATTCTCACAACAACTGCTGAAAATTGGGATCGGAAAGATGCCAGTTGATCTAACTCAGGACGAATTTCATTCCCTCATAATTTCTGCAATTTAGAGAAGCCAAAAGAAGATTTGATTGGAAAAGTATTTCCCAATATTCAAACCAATTATAAAAATCACGATTAGCTCAATTAACAAACTATTGTTGACGTCAAGAACAAAGATGTCTTACGAACTTATTATTCAACCTAACATTCTAAGCCAGGTAGTAGCATACAAACCGTCGACACTACTATGGAAACAGATGAAGAGGTTAATTATCCAACAAAGGTTTTTATTCATTAGATCTGCAAGAGATTCCACCGCACAGTACTGAAATTAAATCAATCATTCCAATTATCATGTTATAAAATATTAACCAACCAAAGCTTTGTAACGACACGTGCTTGCATTTAGAAAAAATAAACAACGTAGTAGAAGCAACAATTTGAAAGAACCTTTCAAAGGTGAAGATGTCTTCATTCCTCGCATTCCTATCCAAGTGGAAATTTCAAATGGATACGCCATTTCAATTTAATATATTGCAATTCAAAATTCGATTGGAGTTTGCGATCACCGTCATTAAAACTTAGTGTAAATATTTACAATTGAGCGGTTTAAATCTGGAGACGTGGATAATTCTGTTTTGCGCCAGTCGCCAAACCAGACAATCTCTATATCTGCATAGATAACGGAACAACAAGAAATAGTGTATATCCACAAAAACATAAATTAAACATATTAGAAATTAACATTTTAAAAAGTTTACGTTTCTTTTCTTTTCAATTTAACAAGACGGGACCACAGATATGCGTGGTGTGGAACACCTAGTTTAAAATAATAAAAATAATCCACTTTTTTTTGTACAAAATTTAAATTTAAGTACAATAAATACGTTTCTTAAGTTTAAGTACAATAAATACGTTGTATTTCAGTTTTTATTATTTTTATACTGTGTAAATATAAATATGACAAATTTTATTACTTTAATAACTAAAATAACAATACCTTTACTGCAAATAACAACTTATAAATTTTAAAGAATTAAATTTAAAATCCTTGGAATGGTGAATTCATTTTGAAATAAATCATTTTGTAATTAAAAATTACACAAATGGACTTGAAGTTCGTCCGTAGAAAATGATACATAATTTATTACATAAAAAATTGAAATACAGAATAATTTCATTTATTTGAAAATTAGTTTGTATGATAAAATTAATTTTCTCGTACAAAATAATATAAACACTAAATAATAAATAAATTTAATTGTATATTTTATTCAAAATATGTTTATGCAATTACGATCTTTAGATTATTTTATGTAACATTTTTTATTTGTTGAATAAAAGATTCAGTATGAATGCTTCACTGCGAAGTAGTTACGCACTAGTTTAAAATAAATTAAAGATTGGAACTGCATTACATCAAATATTTTCATTTTAATTAAAATAATGAGTAGCTTATATATTTAAATATATTATTTTCTTGAAATTATTATAGTTTGTTATAAAACGTTTATTTTTTTAATTGATATAAAATAGTGAGGATATTCAAACAATTTGTTTATTGTATCTCATTGAACTAAGACTTTTTTTATTTTGCTATTTTATTTTTATTATATTTTCCTACGTAACTTTTTCACTAGTGGAAAAAAATATTTCAGTAGACACAGAATATAGAAATGATATTATCCGATTCAATAGAAATGACGTTATTTCAATTTAAATGATATTAAGAGATTTAATTATTTGTCATAATTTTATTATAAGTGAGCTTTTAATTAATTTTCTAACCATGTAGAATGGGCAATAGAGCTATTGAAAATGGTATATTACAAATATTCTCCATTTAATTGAACATTTAAAAGGCTGCATTTCAAACCCCATAAGCAATAAATGATCCGAAACAACGTATTCTGGAATGAACAAAAAAAAAAAAAAAGTGCATATCTTTTGTAAAAATTTAAAATATTTCAGTAATGCAGCAAACTTATATAGCATTCAATTTCCTTTAAAAAGTGCAATTTTCTCTCAAGATACTTAGAGAAGAGAAGAGTTTTTTTTTTTTTTTTTTTGGAAGAATATGTATTATTCGAATTTCGCATTTGAAACACGAAGAGTCTTACACTTCTTATCTTTTCACAAAAGAGTTATTTTTAACTCTAAGCTTTAGAATTCCATCACTAAGTACTTTCCTCTTTTAGCGAAACAAAAATTTTGCAAGCATTGTGTATTGGGAGATCTCACCCTCTGGAGTGTTTTTTTTTGCGTAGTTTAACAGGAAAAATCTAGGTATCTCCTAGTGCTTACATGTGCTTTTGTTAAAAAAAAAAACCCTTATCGCTAGCGATAAAACTTTTTTTCTTCAAGGAATATTTAAATTAAGGTTGTAGAAAGATAACTGCTGAAATATCATTTTACCTATTACTGATGATAATAGGGTGAATTTAAATAATTATGCATTTTTAGTATGAATAATTGCAAATTTTGTTTTTGTTAAGATCATTTTGAAAGTTAAAATGTTGCATTTAATTTAAATCAAGATAAATTTTCGGAATCAATTCTTACGACAAAAATTAAAATAAACATTACTTATCATTTCCTTTGTATTCAAAATTTTAGTGCTACGTGAATTGGGATAGATTAAAATTTGTAAGAAAAGTGTTTGTTGTTTATTAGGCAAATAGTTCAGCAGTATAGAGTTTAGAATAAAATATTAATACTAAAGAATATAAAATAAAAATAGATGTAATTTTTTTAAAAATAAAATATTAACTTTAATCTATTTCGAGATAAGATTTTTAAAATTGAAAAATTTTTTTTTTCAATGATGGTGTACAAAGAAGCGAATTAAAGAATACATTGTAATAGCATTTAACTATACAATTCGATGGATATTTTATAATAACAAGCTTCTGATTATTTCCTATATTCTGTTTCATCAGATTAGTTAAAATACATGATTATTGAATTATAAGGATGATTCCAAACTTAAGTACCAAATCCCATATTAATATTTTCCATTTTAAATAAATGATCGAAGTAGCTTATATATATCAATAGAGTATTTTCTTGTAATTCACTATTTCAATAGAGTTTGTTACGAAACCAAAATTATTTTTTAATTGCTGTACACTGAGAGATTCTTTAACAGAACTCTTTCATTGTGATTCTTTTAACTATTTTATCATTATTATGCTTTTATACATAACTATTTTTTTTCAATCGGGAAGATATTTCAAAAGAAATGGAAATATTTTAAGACGTAACTTTTCTTTCATAATTCCTATCATAAGTGCTTTTTTAATTTATTTTCTAACCATGTAGAATGAACTATAGAGCAATATAAAATTGTATATCACAGATATTTTCCATTTAATCAAACATTTAAAAGGTTACATTTCAAAGCTCATAATCATGCAATGATCCTAAAATACGTATTCTAGAATGAAAAACGAAAAAAAGTTCATATCTTTTGTAAAATTTAAAACATTTTAGCAACGCAACAAACTTACATGGCCATCTAATTTCCTTTAAAAAACTGCAATTTTTCTAAAAGATACTTAGAGATTTTTTTTTTTTTTTTTTTTTTTGAAAAATATGTATTATCCAAATTTCGTATTTGAAACACGAAGAGACTTACGCTTCTTATCTTTTACAAAAGAGTTATTTTTAACTCTAAGCTTTAGAATTCCGTCACTAAGTACTTTCCTCTTTTAGCGAAACAAAGATTTTGCAAGCATTGTGTTTGGGAGTTCTCGCCTTCTGGAGTGTTTTTTTTTTTTGCGTATTTTAACAGGAAAAATCTAGGTATCTCTTGTGCTTACATGTGCTTTTGTTGGGAAAAAAAACCCCTTATCTCTGGCGATAAAACTTCTTTTACATCTAAAAATATTTAAATTAAGGCTGTAGAAAGATAACTGCTGAAATATCATTTTACCTATTTCTGATGATAATAGGATGAATTTAAATAATTATGCATCTTTAGTCTGAAGAATTGCAAATTTAGTTTTTGTTAGGATCATTTTAGAAGTTAAAATGTTACAATTAATTTTAAATCAAGGTAAATGTTCGAATCAATTCTTATGACGAAAAATTAAAATAAACATTACTTATTATTTCCTTTGTATGCATAATATTTAGTGCTAAGTGAATTGGGATAGATTAAAATTTATACTAAAAGTGTTTGTTGTTTATTAGGCAAATAATTCAGCAGCATAGAGTTTGAATAAAATTTTAATACTAATGAATATAAATTAAAAATAGAAGTCAATTTTTAAAGGAAAATATTAATACGAATTTATTTCGATATAGGGTTTCAAAAATTGAAAATTATATTTATATTTTTTTTTCATTGATGTTGTAAATTATTGTAGACAAAGAAGAAAATTAACAAACACAATGTAAGTTAATTTAATTAAGTAAATCGAGGAATATTTTATAATAAATAGCTTCTAACTATTTCCAGCAGTCTGTTTGATTAGATTGGTTGAAATGCATAATTATTTAATTGTAAATACTATCTAGAACGTAAGTAGCCTAAACCCTGTATTTTTAAAACTAATTCAATACAAAGAGTAATACTGTTTATGGCGGCTATTTAGCATGACTCATATGATTACCAAACATTACAGGTTTAAATTAGTCTGTTAATTTACTTGAAAAATATTTATAAAAAAGTATTTTTATAGCATAAAATACGTAAAAAAATATGTACCTCAATTAACTATTGAGGGTGGGTCTTTCAAATTGTTCTGTATTTATGAATGCTGAATATATTTCTAAATTATAGTTTGATTTTTAATTCAGATTAAACAAGAGGCACACAACCGATGTTACACAATTACGGTAATAGTTTTAAATAAATTAAAGATTGAAATTGCATTACATAAAAATAATTTTCTTTTAAATCAAATAATGAGTAACTTATATATTTCAGTAGATTATTTTCTTGAAATTATTATAGTTTGTTGTGAAACGTTTATTTTAAAATTGATATGAAGTAATGAGACTTTTCAAAAATTTATTTATTGTATCTCATTGAAGGAAGACTTTTTTTATTTTGCTATTTTATCTTTAGTATATTTTCATACGTAACTACTTTTTTTCACTAGAGGAAAAAAATATTTCAATAGACGCAGGATATAGAAATGATATTATTCGATTGAATAGAAATGAAATTTCAAACAGAAATGATATTTCAATAGATATGTTGTGTTCTCTCTTTTTTCCTATTATAAGTGAGTTTTTGATTTATTTTGTAACCATGTAGAATGAACTATAGAGTAAATGAAAATGTTAAATCACAGATATTTTCCAGTTAAGTAAACATACATTTAAAAGTACGTATTCCAGATTGAAAAACGAAAAAAATTCGTATCTTTTGTAAAAATTTAAAACATTTCAGCAACACAAAAAACTTATATGGGCATCTAATTTCCTTTAAAAACTTTTTTTCTCTCAAGGTACTTAAAGAAGAATTTTTTTTTGGAAAAATATGTATTATCCGTATTTCGTATTTGTAACACGAAGAGTCTTACACTTCTTATCTTTCACAAAAAGAGTTATTTTTAACTTTAAGCTTTAGAATTCCATCACTAAGTACTTTCCTCTTTTAGCGAAACAAAGATTCTGCAAGCATTGTGTATTGAGAGATCTCCCCCTCTGGAGTGTTTTTTTTTTTTTTTGCTTATTTTAACAGGAAAAAAATCTAGGTATCTCTAGTTCTTACATGTGCTTTTGTTGAAAAAAAAATCTCCTTATCGCTAGCGATAAAACTGCTTTTACTTCTAAAAATTTTTAAATTAAAGTTGTAGAAAGATAACTGCTGAAATATCATTTTACCTATTTACTGATGATAATAGTGTGAATTTAAATAATTATGCATCTTTAGTATGAAAATTTGCAAATTCTGTTTTTGTTAGGATCATTTTAGAAGTTAAAACGTTGCAATTAATTTTAAATCAAGATAAATATTTGGAATCAATTTTATTACGAAAAAGTAAAATAAGCATTGCTTATCATTTCCTTTGTATGCAAAATCTTTTGTGCTAAATGAATTGGGAAGGATTAAAATTTGTAAGAAAAAAATGTTTGTTGTTTATTAGGCAAATGATTCAGCAGCATTGGGTTTAGAATAAATTTTAATACAAATGACTATAAATTAAAAATAGCAGTCATTTCGTAAAAATAAAATAATTAACTTGAATATATTATGAGATAAGATTTCTAAAATTGAAAATAATATTTATTTTTTTATGGATGGTGTAAATTATGAAAGAAAAATAATAGAATTAAAGAATACAATGTATGTGAATTTTACTAAACAATTCTATGGATATTTTATAATAAACAACTGATTATTTCCGGCAGTCTGTTTCATCGGATTGGTTGAAATACAAGATTATAATGAAGATCCAGAAACTAAGTAGCCACTTTCCTGTAAAAATGGCCAAATTAATTAAATTAGTAATACTATTAGAAAACATTATTATTTTAGAATGGCGACCCACCTATAAATTACCAAACTTCACAGCTTTAAATTTGTATTGTTATTTTTCCCTGAAAGATATATGTATATATATATATATATATATATAAATGTATTTTTATAACATAAAATACATAAAAATTTCTGCAACTCAACTGACTATTGAAGGAATATCTTTCAAATTTTTCTGCATTGATGAATGTTAAATATATTTCTGAATTATAGTGTGATTTTTAATTTAGATTAAACATGATACATAGAACTGCTGGATACATTAATGATACTGATTATACACTAACTGTACTAATAATACAGTAATTGTACTAATGTACAGTGATACAGTAATTGTACTAATATACAGTGATACAGTAATTGTACTAATATACAGTGATACAGTAATTGTACACAGCAACATAGTAGTAGAGAAACCCAATAATACATAACTACAGTAAACTATAATACAGTAACTGTACTAATATACAGCAATGATAAGGATACATTAATGGTACAGAAAAAGGATACACTAATGACACAGATTTAGGATACATTAATGACACAGATTAATGATACATTAATGACACAGATTAATGATTCAGAACTGATTCTATTTAATCTTTGCTAATAACTGATATGACTAATTTCATAGAATTCTGATTTGTTTAGAACTAATTCTATTTGATCTCTCCGAGATACTTTTGTCTTTCAATTTTTACCTTTTTTAATTTTTTTTTTTTTTTTGATAAAATTTAATAAAAAAAGAAACTTTTGGTTTGGAAATCAATGGGTTTTAATCATATTCATTTGAAAATAAATAAATCACTAATTGAATTATTATAATCAGTCCATTAGAAGGAATAATTAGATTTACTTTTTAAATGGATTAATTGGCAGAGAAACTAAAATCTTCAACATGCAGCAAAAAGTACATTAGAAGGTCGTATCGGATACCAAATTAAGTACAGGTGGTTTCGATAGTGATTTCATATTTCAAGGAAGAATCTGGGTCAAATTGGCTCCTCTTACATAAATCACTGTCAGCGTTTTTTAATCAATTGAAAAATTCCTTCACATGCTGCAGTATGGTCAATGAATATAATAAATTTTCAGATCTCTATGGAAAGGAGTGGCAATTTATTCTCACTTTATATTTATTTGGATTTAATTTAAACTGACTTACCAAGAAGAATCTGAATTCGTAATATTTACTCGTTATGAAATGTAATGTGAATAGATGACTTGAAGAAGCATTTACTTGTTTTACTACGACTCTAAAAAACACTTTATAATTCTTAAAAAACCTAAAAAATTATAAATGCATAATATTGAAAAATATGAAGGTATAACAAATAATAAACGGTACAACAGGGCTATTTAAAAAATAAAAGTGAAAAAAAAGTGGGGTTTTTAATCTGGTGGATGATGAACCCTTGCTATGATCTCTCCGAGATGCTTTTGTCTTTGAATTTTTACTTTTTTACCCTTTTTTTTTATTGTTTTGTGAAAATTTTAATAAATAAACTTTTGGTTTAGAAATCAAAGGTTATTAATAATATACATTTTAAAGTAAATAAATCCATCATTGAATAAATATATTTAATCTATTTTGTAGGAATAATTAGATTTACAATTTGAATAGATTAATTGGTAGAGAAACTAAAATCAATTTGCAACAAAAAGTACATTAGAAAGCCGTATCGGATAGCAAATTAGGTACAGGTCGTTTCAAAAGTGATGTCATATTTCAAGGAAGAATCTGGGTCAAATTGGCTCCTCTTACATAAACCACTGTCAGCGTTTTTTTTATTCAATTGAAAATTCCTTCACATGTTGCAATCGGTATTAACAATACCGATAAACTTTCTTTTAAACTTCAGCACAACGGCTACCGAAAGGAGTTCAAATATGTCAAATGTCTTGGAAAAGTGAATGATATTTATTACCCATGAAATTGATGATTTTTTTTTCTGATAAAATTTTTAAGAAAGTATATTTCCATTTAAAATTACTTTGTAACTGTTCGTGGCAATGGTAACGATTGGATTAAGTTTCATTTTAATTGGTAGGTGAAGTGCTTGAATAGATTTTTATATTCTTGAAATAAAATGTTAATTTTACCTAATTAAATTAAGTAAATATGATTCAACTATTCTTTTTTTTTCTTACTTTCTATATGGCTTGGAATATGGCAGACGTTTTATTCAAGATAATGAAATTAAAAATTATAAATGATGAAGACAAGACATTGACTACCCGCATGAATTTCAGGGTTAACTGGCCGTCATTTTCGTATATCTTACGGAAATCATTCAAAATCTGCAATAAATGTTATTGGGTCTCAAATTTTTTTTAAAACAGTGACTGTAAATGCAAATTCTTAAAGGTCTGATTTAATTTGATTTGTTTCTCTACTGTCATTTTTAGCAAACTTTAGACTAATTAATCGCGACTTACAGTTTAATGTAGATTCCGAACCACTAACAAACATCCATACTACCGACAGGATTCAAACCTGAAACCTACTACTACTACTACTTCATCATACTACATCACTGTGTCTAAGGTTAAGTTGCCCTTTTATAGTTTTGGAATGATGTGGGGTGAGAAGAAATCTGATTGGGCTCTGTGACGCTCTACGATCATATGAGACCGCAACCTATGGCTGAAAGTGGATTCCGAACCGCTAAAAACATCCATGGCACCACCGTGATACGAACCCGAAACCTATGGTACCGAGTTCCAGAGCGCTAGCAAGAGGCATCAAATGCCAGAGAGCTATCCAATTGGCCATCAAGCGGCCAAATGCTCAAAGATTCAAACCTTTTATTCCGGAACACGAGCCAAGCTTTTAAAATTGGGCCATGATCAGAATCTTTCATCTGATTTGTAAAAATTACTATGATTTGCATACTTATAAAATAATACAATTATATGTTTTTTTTCTGATAAGCATTTTACTAAACATAGAAAAATATTAATACTAAACTAATATAACATAGAAACAGAAATAAATACAATTTTTATATTTACTAAAAATTTAGAATTGCATCATGTATATATTTAGTAACATAAATAAGAAGTCCTTTTTGAGATTACGCTTGTATGGAATACAACTCTCATCAAAATATTGTTATTCAAAATAAGAAAACAAATTAGGTTAATCACTGAAGCAAGGAAAAGTAATGATAAGACGTATGCTATAAAGAATGTCATGCTAACCATTAAGACCAAGTAATTGTTTCTAAGGAAATGAAAAATGATTCCACTAAAGAGCACCTTCCCGTTCATCATCGTGTTCTGTTGAGTGTTAAGACACATTAGCTACTGCTGTGTTCCCAATTCCATAATGAAGAAACAATGTAAATAAATTTAATCTGGCCTATTATTTCTTCTTATGTTCCAAGATTTGAGATTTTGTTTGCGTAATTTTCATAATTAGGATGCAAAAATTTAAAATGCATAACTATGGAACATATAATTAGAAAAAAATAACCAAAAAAAAATTAAATTGTGGAACTAAAATTATATTTAATTTTATTTAAAAATAGATACTTTCAAATAATAAACATTTTTCAAAATTTTTCAAAATTTATTATTTATATTTTCATAGTAATACATTTTAACCCATTCAGCTGCATCAACAAGGCATAAACGTTGGGACGCATGTGATCGCGTCGACCCACTGTTGTTATTAAAAATTTCTCTATGGTTAGCATTTTGATGTTTTCTCTTGTTATAGGGAAATGTCTGTCAATAAATGTCTAGAAGCAACATGATTGATCTGAAGAAAACTAACAATATTAACTATCCAATCGTATGTTTATTTTGTGTTCGGTTATTATTTAATTCACATCGTGATATCAGAATGGCCACAATTTTTAGACAACTGCAAAAGACAATTTTAAATTGTTAAATTTTTTCAAGATCCTTTAACACTATGGGCATCATAAAATAAACTAATTATTTAGCAGTGCACTTTGCTTATTATCTTTTCTCAGATGTAATATCTTCCTGCTTTTTATATTGTTGTTCATAATTTTGTAGCATCTTTTCTATTGTCAAATTATTTATTATTCGTTACTCCTCTTTAATTATTTTTTCAATACACTTTGATTGCTTTGATGAATATTCCTTTCCGTTCTCAGATTTATATATCTCCATTGTTGGGTTTATTGCATTGCATTGTTTTTAAATTTGTCCGATAATTTAAATTATTTATTTCGTTATTTTTTCTTATATATTATCGCATTTCTTATTTTAACTTTTTTAAAAACAAATTAATTTTTTGTACTTTTGTTATTTTTTTGTACTGTTTTTTGTAAAGGTTTTCTTCTGTTGTTTAGCTCCTGTACAGAAAAAGTGAATTTTGAGAAAACTTTCGGCCACCATTTTGTAGGGGAATCTCAGCTCCAGGCACAGTGATGTGGTGTGGTGTAATACTAGTAGTAGTAGCCATCCAGGTTGAGGAAGAAAGATAAACCTCAAACACCTTGACACTTTAAGGGACACGTGGGGAGGGTGAAGAACAGATATGGCCTGGAGGAGATGACCATTTTAGAAGTTTAATTGGCAAAAGTTGTTATCACGAATTTCGTCTTAAAGATTTTTTTTAATTTTTCAATTTAATTTTCATGCTTTTATACTTCAAAGATCAAAATGCATATTTTCCTATATATATCTCCAGTAATTGAAAATATATCCTCAGCATACATTGAAAATATATACACAGCATTAGTGGTTGTACTCCTCTTTTAATTATTCTTTCAATGCATTTTGATTGCTTTGATGAATATTCCTTCCGTACTCAGATTTATATATTTTCCATTGTTGGGTTTATTGTATTGCATTGTTGAAAATAAAGTCATATGACATAATATGGCTTTATTTTAAACTACTAGGGATTTTCCAGTATTCATTCGCTATTAATATATAATAAAAAGTTGAAGATTCAACGTTACCTTCTGAAGAATTTCTATTTTGTACATATAATATGGCAATATAACTTAAAAATGTACACTTATAATAAAGACATCTAAAAGGGTTGCACTTTCATCTCAACTTTTGAGTTCAATAGAAGAAGACATTTTATATTTTTTCTCAGCATAGACATGGTAATTCTCTATTCGGATAGCTTTTCGCGCTTATGAGTTTTGCTGAAGTCAGACAATCAAAGCTATTTAACAAAGCCTAAACATAAACTAACAAAATAAATAGCAATATAATAACAGCATAGCAAATTATGAAAAATAAAACTGCCGTATGAAAGGACTTTATAAGCAGATACGAACAAAAATAAAAAAAATTAATCCAATATATGACTTCACAATATTTTTCAATGAAAAATAAAAACGTTCCAGACTATTGAACACCAAATTTATTATCCCCAACTAGAAATAATCATTTGTTATTATGATTAAATTATAAAATTTTAGAATATCGTGATGCCGATTGTAATATTTCTATTTATAAGTAGTTGGAAGCAATACTTATAAATACATCACTAAAGATATTCTTCTAAAAGTATTCCAAAGAGATAAATAGATTCGTTAAAGGATTATTTGTTAAAAATGTATTTATTTTGTTTTATAGTCTGGCTCGTATAAAATTCAAAGACTATTAAATATAAATTTACAAAACATTTATTTTAGAATTTGCATTAATAAAGCTAGTTTCTTAACCATACTTTTCGCCATTTTAATGTATTATATTTTTGCATTATTCCTCTGAAAGTTCTTATTTTTGCTTATAACATTTTGTTATTCTAATCTAATAAATAGGCTGTAATTGAACTATGATATTATAACCAACCATAAATGGTTTTTAATTATACATATGGAATATTATTTAAAATATATCGCACTCTGTTAAAAAGCGTAAATTTTCGGACATTGTAATCCATTTATCATGAATTGTTCAAATAGAATGAAATTCTGATCTCTTTAATTTGTTATGTCATTCAAATTTTAACTATAATGCTTTATTTAAATACTATAATTGACTTTTCAATTTTATAAATATATATAAAACTGCAAATTCCCAAACATGTGTAAACATATATTAGTGGATGGATGGTGCAATCATAGATCTAATAGATGATAATTCAATTCCTGCCAATATTGTGCATTACAAAAAAAACTTAACTTGTAGTCTATATTCAATTCGCTAATTCCTGACATTCGTTAGTTTTATGAGCCTCATTATACATGATGCCGAATATCTGCTATCATATTTGAGTGACAGGTTGTTCTCATTAATAAAAAACACTAACTGAATGTAATATAGCAACCCACCATACTGCTTGAGCATTGTGTTGTTATTATATACTTGTCGAATTACATAAATTCCACTTTCCTGGGAATGAAATGTCAAAACTCTTCCTATGAGAAAAACATGCTACACTTCTGTTAGCGTAATACTGCTACCAGCATAATTGCAAAGCAGTGTTCCTAAAGTGTAAGATCAATGCTTTGTATGGGCAATCGCTTTATATGTCAAGGCGACTTCATGTAGCGCATCTATAGGACAGCATACGAAATTATCGAATAGACATGTACCAATAACAATGCAACATAATTATCATCTGTGTCTCTCGAGAACTTCATCTTCAACAACGGAAAATATAAATCGTCAGCAATTATTAAATTTCTTACATCAATCAATTATTAGAATCACATTACACTTATTATATTACAATTATATAGAATGTACTGTAGAAACATCCGTTATGATTAAAATTAACATTTGTCGGCCATGGAAATTTATTCATTTTCTGCATCTTTTAAAAATTTGTGCCAATCAAGCTAATTTTATGACTAATACCATTCCTTTCATTTTTGCAAAAAAAGTATCATAAAAAGTATTTGATGAATTTATTTAAAGTGTACTTTATCAGAAATAATAACCAAGTACATTTTTTTTTTTTTTTTTGACCAGCAGTTGTCGAAGTTATTAGCTCTACTTTAGAATACATTTTCTTAAATACATGGACTAACGAAGCATTTAATTGATTCTTTTAGGTTGGCACTAATGAAGCGCATAATAATCAAATCCAGTAGCTTATTAGCTTCACAGATACTCAATCATCATTCATATGTATCCTCAGGCTTGCATTCCATTTTTTTTCGCTACCCTTCAGTAATATGTAAGTTATAACAAATGACTTCATCGACTCCATAATAAAAAGAAATCAACCAAAGAGTTTGAACTTCGTTGCCATAATAATAAAAAAAAGAGTGCTGTTTTTTAATACATTTCTTGTCAATTCTCTTGATGGATGGTGCAATTAGTGACTCTTTTCTATGTCTTAAAATACTTCAGTTAATTTTATTGTGGATAAAATAAGACCTTAAAAGAAAACAATTTTCCTCTCCGCGGTGTTTTGTGTAAAGGATTATTTTTCGAAATATTTACAAATCCAAAGAGTATCGAGATTCTTTTAAAACTAATTGAAAAAGATCAACACATTATTCTTTGGAATTCAAAAGGGTGTAAAAAGTGTTTAAATTCCGCATATGCTTTAATTAATTAATGAGAATTTACGTCATATTTCATATATTTTTCCAAAAAGAGGGGAACACTTTTAATTAACAAAATACAAATTCTTTCGTTGTTCTGGATAACTGCGGTGAAGAATAATTTTAATTAGATATCGGTAAGTTCTTTTATTCTGTTTTCACTTTATCTTAATTAAAGTTTTCAGGACAAGAAGTTTTTTTTTTTTTTGCACATATCAGCAGAGACAATATCTGATAAATTTTGAATTGTGATGAAATTAAAAAAAGGACAATTTTGTAATCAGCCCATCTATATTCATAATAAATATGATTACAATAGCGTTATCAGCAGTTTTTGTAGTAAACAAGACATGTAATGAGGAAAAAAATTTCCTAGTTGATTAAAACTTAATTAGCATAAAAGTTTAATTAATATAACGATAATTTTCATTATATTATAAATATATTTAAAATCTGTTGAGCCACGTAAGTTAGGTTTAATTAAGTTATTAATAATTAGTTATATGTACATATATATATTTGATGTAACTGGAGTAATTAGTAATGATGCTATATATATTTCAATTAAAGAGTAGGTTTAATAATTATAAAAAACATACCTTGATCTGAATAAGAAAAAAAAAAAAAAATGCAAAGAGTCGTTGGAAACTTATTTGATGTATAATCTCAAAGATGAAAAAATGGATGAATAGAGTAAAATGAATATTTACAGAATTAATCAATTTTGGCTTTAAAAACCACTTTTAAAATAACTGTCAATTATTTTGAATGAGAAATATTATCTTAATATTTTTCCTCGTTGAATAAAATGAACTTTTGAACTAAATAATGTAATCTCTTATATTATGTCTTATTATAAAAGTCCTTATTATTGTTAATAAAGATTGTGAAACTGTATTTTCAATAGACTCATTACCTATACTTGCACAGTCTGGGTTCTTCAAATGGGAATAGAATGTACTGTTAAAATAAAAAATGTAACTGCTGATTAATGTACTGCTATTCGTACTTCCAACAATATATGTTTACCTTTTATTTAAATCTATTTAAACCAATAAATAACATTCTTATTTAGGAAACCATTTTTTTAAGACGATTCCTACAACTGACATAGTGCTCGTCGTGTATTTCTTTTTTGTGGCAAAAAATTTGCATGCCATAATTTCCATATTTGCATTCATTCATTTGTTTATGAAAATCAAATAGTTTTCAAGATTTAAATAGTTTGCATCTGGCATAATATTAGAAAAGATCTCTCTGAAAATTCTTTTTCCACATAAGGTTATTTAAAGACAATTTTTGGCATATTTTTACTTGAAAATGTTAGATTTATGGAATGGATTTACCTTCAATGTATAAAGTGTTGTAGAAGTGATCTATGTATAAAATGTTTAATCAATGAATCTATGTGGTCAATGAATATAATAAATTTTCAAATCTCCATGGAAAGCAGTGGCAGTTTACTCTCATTTTATATTTATTTAGATTTAATTTTAAACTGACTTACCAAGAAGAATCTGGAATTCGTAATATTTACTCGTTATGAAATGTAATGTGAAAAAGATGACTTGAAGAAGCATTTACTTGTTTTTACTACGACAAATAAGTAACATCTCGTAAAAAACCTTAAAAAATATAAATGCTTAATAATGAAAAACATGAAGGTATAACAAATAATAAATGTTACGACAGGGCTATTTTTTAAAAAATTAAAGTGAAAAAGGTGGATGTTTTAATCTGGTGGATCATGAACCCTTGCTATGATCTGGAGTTAATCAGATATAGCGGATAAATAAATCTGCATGATTTTATATCCATTAGAGGTTCGTGCGGTTATTATTATTTTAGTTATACTATCAATTTTATTTGTAAGAAAAGTTGTGACATAATGGAAAGCGGAGGAATTCTAAGAGAAAAGTAAAATAATAATTGGTTGTTAAGAGTTGTTGATGACAGTAGATCGTGGAATAACATTAATTGAAAAGCACAAAAAATTTAAAATATAAACTACAAAGGCAATATGTATAAATTCGAAAGACTTTCAGACTGTTGTGTTTAATTAGCAATTAAGTAAAACACAACAGACATAAATTAGACCATAGAGGTGTACATAAATTTCCCTTGTCTATATAAAGGTATATGCATCTACGATTTGAAATTTTCTTGAATCTTTCAAAATTAAAACACTAATTTATTTAACTGAAAATTGCAATAGTAATAAATTTTAGAATAAACAAATACAATTGCATAAATATTTTCTGAACATTTCAAATAAATAATATAAATCTTACAAAATAACAAAAAGAAATAAACAGACACATTTATTTGCATATCAGTTCCCATACACAAACCCATATTAATCAAAAGTAATATGCATGTGCGTATCTGTTTCTTTGAAAAATTGTTTAAAATATATCACGAGTCTGCGGTAAAACAGCGTTACACAAGATGAATATTTTTAGTTTTCTGATTATACTGCATGAAAATGCGGAGATGATAAATTATTTTGCTTCAGAGAATGCATTTCCTGCTATTCTTCAGTTTCTAACGCAAGAATTTTTGTTTTGTTACCTCGGCACCATGCCAAGATACTTCCACACTGAATCGTTACAACACCTGAATGAATCAGAAAGGATAGCGCTATATATAGTTGGCTGTCCACTGTGGGTAATAACGTTATTTATATTTCAATTCTTCGGTAAATGGTTTTCTGTTTCTCCAAAATGATTTATATAAGTTTGGTATGGTTATAATAATAGTAAAAAAAAAAAAACTTTCTAGTTTTAAACCACAGTGACTGATTACATGTTCACATAATACGCCATACATTTTTGAAATAAAATGTCAGGATATTGTAAGGATGAAGGATATCGTAATTTTATATTTTAAATGAAAAAAAAAAAAATATTGTTTATGGAAAAAATATCAAATTTCAACATTAAATTGAAATTGGTAATATTTTTTTTAAAAATTTTAATACAATGTAAATATTTTTATATTTTCGAAAATTATTTATATAAATTTGGTATGATTATAATAATAAAAATCTTTGTATTTTAGTTTTAAGCACACAGTGACTGATTACAAGTGCACAAAAATCGCCATACTTTTCTAAAATAAAAATATCAGGATGAAGAATATCGTCATTTTACATTTTAAATGAAAAATATTGTTTATAGAAAATATAAAATTTGAACATTACATTGTAAATTGATAATAATTTTTTTTTTTTTTTAAATTGTAATACTGAATGCAAATATTTTTATATTCTCGGAAATGATTTTTATAAGTTTGGCATGGTTAAAATAATAAAAAATTTTAGTTTTAAGCGCACAGTGAATGATTAGGTGTTCACATAATTTGCCAAAACTTTTTAAATAAAATATCCTAAACTGTGATCTGATATCGTAATTATGTATTTTAAATGAAAAAATAAAATAGATTGTGTGTGGTAAAAATAACCAAATTTCAACATTAAATAGTAAATTGACAATAATGTTTTTTAAAAAAATTTTAATGCTGAATGTAATTATTTTTTCAGATAGTATATTTTTAAATAATAATTTATTAGAAAGTATAACAATTTAATATAATAATAATAATATAGCAGATGAATATATATTGGAATAATAATATATTCGAAGGTATATTCAACTGCAATGTATATTATTGAGTATATTCAACTGTTTGATTGAATGACAGAATTTGTTCCTTTTAAGAAAACTTGGTTTCATTTTAGTTTTTATAATGTAAGATTGCAGTGTTTTTATAGATAAATAAATAAGCTTAATTAAAAAATAATAAAGGATAATTTGTTAGAATGTTATTTTTAATGAGAAATAAACCTTAGATAAAAATAAAAAACTTGTTCTAAGAAGAGAAGTTTCTTAGAAAAAAAAGTTACATTGTTGTTCAATGTAATTAAGAATAATTTGAATTGGATTGTGAACTTAATCAATGCTGAAAATACAATAATTTTTATTTCCACTAAATGTATTTATTCTTTACTTAGTAGTAGGATCTCAAATTAAACGGAAAAATTTTAAGCATTAGCACTTATTTGGAAAATTTCAGATATTCTTCAAAATGCATTTTTTAAAAGGGAATTTTTAATGTGTTAATTAAGGGTATAAAAAATTACTCTTAATATTATGAAAAAAATAATATCAAACTAAAATCAAAATTGTACAAAAATAAAATATAAAAATGACAGTTAAGGAACATTTTTTATATTCCTCTGCAGATGGATTTTTAATCATCTATATATTTACAATCTTAATATTAAGTTATTTATATCGATATAATAACATAGCTTTCCCAGTATATCATTTTGTGGTGATTGTATTAAAATCCAGTGTGCAATTAACTATGAAATCTTCCTTATATATATTAAATACAATGTTGAAAAATAAAAGGAAATCTAATTAATCTTTTTTAGAAATTATTCAATTTTAGTTTTTATTATTTGCATTTTGAAAATAAATCTATCATGTACATTAAGAAAATTAAACATATAGAACTAAAGAAAATATTTTTTTTACCACAGCTCTTTAAAGGAATATAGTTTTCGTAAAACATTTAAACTAAAATTTTACTACAGACTTACCATGTTTCTTTTGAAGAAAATAAATGGATTGAGAATTTATATGCAACATACTTTTATTACTATACACAATAAAATATATTATAACTTAGTACTGCAAGTATCTTTTAAATTTATGTATATATATTTTTAAAAACATATCTCTCTTTAGAGCTTCAAAGATAAAGAAAAATGTATCTCCTATAATGTCAGGAAATATTCATAATACACAATGGAATATATTTCAATATTTTAGCAAGCTGTAATGATTTTAACTTATCTTTAAAAACATTTAACGCCATGATTTTATCTAATTACTAATTTTTTACTATTAATATAATATGTAACATACACTATTTGAATATAAATATGTTGTATGAAAGTCAAAATAACAAGAGTTACTACAGCACCATGATAGTTGTAAATTAAAATATTTTATGTAAAAAAGTATAATTTTAGTGAAAATAATAATTTATTTGATGGAACCACTAATAAAATAATTGCATTTTACGAATACATCTGAATTTAAATGGCAGTACATCTCATATATTGAAATTAATTAAACTAAATCATTAAACATGAAAGAATTAGTTTAATTTGCTTAAAACATTTTGTAGGGAATCAGTACTGGTTAATAATGTTTTCAAATGCCAATTAACAAATACTATATATAATTTTAAGAAAAATATATAGAAAATTACCTTTCATTTTCAACAAATACTGAATACAGTTCTACTGTGCATATTGGCAAAATTTTGATATAAATTAATGAATACAAAAACAAATACAAAAGTACAAAATTAATATAATCTACTGAAATTAAATAACCTAAATCGTTAAACACATAAATAACTAGTTTAATTTCCGTAAAAAAAAAATTTTTAGGGAGAAAGAAAGTTTTAATAAGCTTTTCAAATGTCAATTAACTTATAAAATATTATTTTAAGAAAATGAATAAAAAAGTATCTGCCATCCTGAGAAAAAAAAAGAATGAATTCAGCTTTGCACTGCCTATATTGGTAAAATGTTGAAATACTTATTAATGAATTAGGTTGATAATAAGTTAGGTTAATTGGTAAAATGTTGATATAATTGTTAATGAATTTAGTTAAATTAATGAATGCAAGAAAAACAAATATAAAAATATAAAATTATCAATATAATCTATTGAAATTAATTAATCTAAATCATAAAACACATAAATAATCAGTTTACTTTTCTTAAAAACATTTTGTAGTGAATCAGAAAGGTTAATAAGGTTTTTCAAATGATAATTAACTAATAGTATGCCATTTTATGAAAAATGTATAAAATATATATCTTTCATTCTGAACGAAAACATGAATGCAGTTCTACATTGCACATTGGTAAAATTTTGATATAAATTAATGAATACAAAAACAAATACAAAAATACAAAATTCTCAATATAAAATTTTCGTGTTCCATATCCATATTCGATACTCACATAAAATACGGTACCTGGAATAGGAATAAATTATATCGATACTGAGACTTTGACATCAAGGTAAAAGATCCTGCATTTTATGGCTCAATTTATGTTTTCGTTTCATTCCTTGAGAATTATTTTGCTGCACAGAAGGATTCATCATCATCTCTGCGCATGTCGTAAAGTTTCGATTAGATTTATTTTTAGCAATTTATTATTTCATCCTTTATTTTTTTCTGCATTATTCGAGAGGTAGTTTCCGAAGCCTTTCGCAATAATTGAGTAGCCGGGCATCGAGCAATAAATGTGGAATTTCGTCCCTTTACGGCGGTTTTATTTGACGAAAGCTAAGCGAGTTATTTCTTTTTGAAGGCAGCTGAATTCCAGTTCCGCGAATAAAAAAGTGACAATAAGTCATGGTAGCGAGCCGGGTTGGTGGAATCATCAACTCATATGAGTTTTTGCGGAGGTAGCAGTAATTTGATGAAACAAATTTCTACAAAAAAAAAAACAACCCAAGGTTTTTCAGTATGGTTTAGTTTAATCTGTAGTGAAATATTTTTTTGCATTATAACAACGGGTACAAAAGAGCATAGTACTCAATCAATCAAATTATTTTAATTTCATATTCAATTTTAGAAATACTAAAATAAAAAAAGAATTCTTAAACACCTTTTTAGACTAATAATAGTTTAAATACGTGCAAATTTGCACTCCCAAGTACAATTTTGAAGATATGCATGCATTGAATTGTGTAAATTCATTTGTTCAAAATTAGCAGTGTTTCATTAGTGAAAACTAGAAATTTATGTTAAAAATTTACTTTTTCTGTACGCTGCAGAGCTTCGGTCACGAATTTCAAAGGATTTTCATCAATCAAAAAGAAGAAACATAAATTATACGATTTACAAAAGTAATTGACGCTCATCGTATGGAAGAAGGAGAAGTCAATGCATTACTCGAGATTGATTGAGGAAGAATTGAATGATCTTGTAACGTCCATCATGGGAAGAAGAATAGAAGAATAAAGACGAATTTAAGAAGAATTTAGTTACAAGGATACAAAATAAGAAAGATTTAAGGACACTATTATTACGAGAAAAAAATATTTACAAGATTAAGAATTTAATTACATCTCCATACAAAATAAGAAGAATTTACTTACAACGATAGTTTAGCTTAGGAAATAATTATAATTTTTATAAATTATATATACTTTCTGAACCTGAATTATGCCTAACAAGTGTTTGTCATACAAAGACACTTTCCTATGTTACCAATGTATTTTTGATGTAATCCTAGTATTCAACTCGGCTTTTCTGTACAAGAAATCAAAGCTGTGCCAAATATTACTCCGAAATTTCTAATCAATAACAATAAAATCAATAACGCATCATGTAAATATGACAAGATAATAAAAAGTACATTAATCTGTTAATATTGGATGGATTTATATTGTATTATTGATGGCGGAAACTAAATATGTATATATATATATCTTTTATTTGTTAAAACTTATTTTCTGAATGTAGGTATAAAATGGGAAATGTTTTAATTTGATTTTGCATCATTTCAAGTAAAATTCTAGCAAATTTTTCTTTTATAGCAAATAACCACCTTTTTTTCTTATTCTTTATGTACTCAAAAATATTTTTAAAAAAGGAGATTTGTCTTTAACTTTAAAATAAATGAGTAATAAATATATTATTTAAAAATTCACATTTTTAAACATTTATCTTGATACATCTGGTACTTCTTGATTTTTTGTTTGAATCGAAGTGTTGTGCATTTATTCTTATTGCCAAGAAGTTTGTTTCAATTCATTGCATCTTTATACTTTGAAAGTTATTAATTTCTGAAACTTGTACATATAGTACACCTTTAAAATGTAATATTGTATATATGTGTATATGTTACCGGTAATATATTAAAGCAAGTTGCATGCCTTTTTTCGTCTATATATGAAATATTTGAATTATTATATATTTTTGTCCTAAGGCAACAGCAATGTTATTCAGCAAAATATTTTTAAATATTTTTAAGTGATTTTAAAGTATATGTTATTTAGGCAAAGTATTAAAAGCCAATCAGGAAGGTCTTTTAATGAAAAACATATATGAAAAAGAAATAAATTGATATAAATTATTCGGCTAAAAAAGCAACAACAAAAATTAATACACTTTTTCTAATTAAAACTAGAAAAAATTACATAACTTTAAATTACTAAAATAGTTTAAAATCATATGTAATACAATGTATTATATTACGTTGTTTAAAAGTGCATTAATAAAAATAAACCTTTTAATTTCAGACAAAAATATGACGTATATATTAAAGCGCTAATTGCGACAGACATGATATCGTATTGAATTAAGGACGAAGTTTTACACTGAATTTTATAATAAAAAATTATTAAATAATTATTGCACATTTTATGCACTAATTTTAAGGAAATAAGCAAATTAATAATTCAGTTAAATAGTATAATAAAAATAAATAGTATGGAGTTTTGAAATGTAATATGTATATTATATTCTAGTTAAAATTTAAATCATGTAAATATTTAAATGTATTTATGATATGTTATTATATTATTATGAAACTTCAATTTAAAAACTGACAAGGAAATATTAGATTTATAATAGCAAAATTAATTATTCTTTTTATAAATAAATGTTAAATGTTTCTTAGCATTATTTTATTTATTTTAAGAAATTCTTTACAATAGTTGATTTTATATAGTATAAGAGTTAGAAAATGTTTTAATACATTTTCTATATTTATGTATATCCATAAAGCACTGTATTGCAACTATTGAAAATATTTATACATTTTATTCAAACAAAGTATTAATTAAGCTAACGGTTTTAAATAAAATAACTTTTTCTAATTAAAAGCACTTACAAAAATTTATATTCGTCCATTTAAGAAAATGAAATATTAAAAAAATATTGATCAATCAATTTTCTCTGAAACCTTATCAATATCGGTGCATGAAGAAAATTGTTAATGATATAAAAAAAAATTATAATCTTTGAATACTGTCTAGACAGTTAAGAAAATTAATAATATCTTTTTGTTTTCAATCTTTCAAATAAACTAATTTTGTTTTTAGTGTAACTTAAACACTTTCCAGAGAAATTCTTCTATATTTCCTTATAATATTATCTACAAATTTTTTGTGTACTATTCAAACTTCTAAAAATTCTTTCCTTCAGCGTTTGTATGAAAATATTTAAGTTGGTGACGTTAACATTCAATATTCTTTTCTCCTTCCGTCTCCAATTTTTAAATTGAAAACCGTCCTTTCCTTTTATGGCCTCTTTATTCCTCGAAATATAGGCAGCTGATTTTTAATGCAAGTATCAAGTCACCAAGTACTGGTGATGAAAATTCAAGAAATAGAAATAGTTGCAGGAATAGTTTTCACGCAATCTGCTGTAAAATAAAAGAACAAGGCAGAAGCACGTGAAGATAGTTTCCTCAGGACATGATGATCAACTTGAACAAGATTGTCTAGACTAAAGTTTCTTGTATTATAACATTTTTTTTTTTTTTTTTTTCTGACTGCTGAGAAAATCATCAAAAATTAAAATCAATTCCTACTGTTTTTCACTATATTGCAGAAAAGTCTTTTACAAAGTTGAAATTTTCCTCTTACATCTGGCGCCACATACTATTAGATACATGCAACTTAAAACTAAAATTAATTATTTACATTTAATTAATGAACTAATATTTGAAAAAAACTGTATTAGCATCAAGTGCCAACCACTACAAGTTCAAAAATGTATTTGAACTTGAGGGGATAATAAAAAGCATTTTATTTGTGATTGAAAATTTGAACATGATATATATAGTGAGTGTGTGAACTAATAGCAGGAATTGAAAAAGAATGTTCGATTCCATTTTGAAATCTGAGAATCTCTTATGTCTTTAAATAAACAAAATTTTGGTTTTAATATAACTTAAACACATTTAAACAGAAAATTCTTCTGTATATTTAATTTTAATATAAAGTACAATTTTTTAGCTATTCAAACTTTTAAAAACATTTTTCTGCAAAATATTTAAGTTTGTCTTGACATTCAATCAAATCTGAGAGACCGTTATGTCTTTCAAATAAACTAAATTTTGTTTTAGTGTAACTTAAACACTTTAAAAAAATCCCTTATTTCCTTGTAATATTATCTGCAAATTTTTATTGTACTATTTAAACTTTTAAAAACATTTTTCTGCAGTGGTTTATATGAAATAGTTAAGTTGGTGACGTTGACATTCAATCTTCTTTCCCTTCCGTCATCAATTTTTAAAAAGAAAACATTTTATGGCCTCTATATTCCACCAGATATGGCAGCTGATTTTTAATGCAGCCAAGCACTGGTGATGAAAATTCAAGAAATAAAAACAGTTGCAGGAATAGTTTTCACGGGAGCTGTTGTAAAATAAAGAAAACGGAAGAATGGCACGTGATGATAGTTTCCTCAGGACGTGATGATCAATTTCAACAAGATTGTCTAGACTATAGTTTCTTGTATTATAGCAGATTTTTTTGTGACCGTTGAGTAAAAAAGAATGTTCGATTCCATTTTGAAATCTGAGAAACCGTTAGAATAAATCAAATGAAAAGAATGATTTATAAACTAAGCTTTTCAATTTTGCACTATTTTTAAATAGAAATGTTTCGGTAGAATAAATTCAATGATATTCTTTTTAGGATTTAAAACTGTATTTAAAATTGAGAATTTTTAGTAAACAATTCAGTGTATAGAAATATCTTATGGAGTTTTTTAATTGTATCACTTATAATAAATATAAATTAATTTATAATTTATTCTATAAATTTTGATCAAATAATTTAGTACTGAATATGATTCTTACCTTAAAATGAGTAAATTAAATTTAAAAAAAAACAATAATTACATTAATTAAGATATCGTTTCAAATTGAAAAAAAAAATAATTTGCCACATCGAAAAATTCTAACAAATTAAAAAGTTTCAACAGTTCGTTTTTTTAAAAAAACTTTGACTGTCTGAGAATTATTTTTACAAAACTCTTATTTTTCAAGTTTAACGAAATTTTTTTATGTTGATTTATAAATAAATTATTTTAATTAATGATAATTTCGTCATTTGTTCAGTGAACATCTCAGTTTTTTAAATTACAATAGAATTTCAATGCTAATCAGTGACAACAATACCCACAACCCTCACATAAAAAAGAATGTTCGATTCCATTTTGAAATCTGAGAAACCGTTATGCCTTCAAATAAACTAAATTTTGGTTTTAGTGTAACTTAAACACTTTAAACAAAAAATTCCTTATTTAATTGTAATATAATCTGCAATTTTTAATCTAATATTTAAACTTTTAAAAACATCTTTCTTCAGTGCTTTGTATGAAATATTTAAGTTGGTGAGTTGACATTCAATATTATTTCTCCTTCCGTCATCCAATTTTAAATTGAAAACCGTCCTTTCATTTTATGGCCTCTATATTCCTCGAGATATAGGCAGCTGATTTTTTAATGTAGCCAAGTACTGGTGATGGAAATTCAAGAAATAAAAATAGCTGCAGGAATAGTTTTCACTCCAAGCTGTTGTAAAATAAAAGAAACCAGAAGAATGGCACGTGATGATAGTTTCGTCTGGACGTGATGATCAATTTCAACAAGATTGTCTAGACTATAGTTTCTTGTATTATAACGGTTTTTTTTGACTGTTGATTAAAAAAGAATGTTCGATTTCTTCGTTTTTCACTTTGGAATCTGAGAAATGTTAGAATAAATCAAATGAAAATAATGATTTATAAACTAAGCTTTTCAATTTTGCACAATTTTAAATAAAAATGTTTCGGTAGAATAAATTAATGATATTCTTTTTAGGATTTAAAACATTGTATTTAAAATTGAGAAATTTTTAGTAAAACAATTCAGTGTATAGAAATATCTTATGGAGTGTTTTAATTGTATCGCTTATAATAAAAATATTATAATAAATATAAATTAACTTATAATTTATTCTATAAATTTTAATCAAATAATTTAGTACTGAATATGATTCTTACCTTAAAATGTTTAAATTAAATTTAAAAAAACAATAATTACATTAATTAAGATATAGTTTTTTTTCAAATTGAAAAAAAAGAGTTTTGCCACAAAAAAATTCTAACAAATTAAAAAGTTTCAACAGTTCATTTTTTTAAACAAAACTTTGCCTGTCTGAAGAATTCTTTTTACAAAACTCTTATTTTTCCAGTTTAACAAATTTTTTTTCTGTTGATTTATAAATAAATTATTTTAATTAATGATCATTTCGTCATTTGTTCATCAACATCTCAGTTTTTGAAATTACAATAGAATTTCAATGCTAATCAATTAGTGACAATAATACCCACAACCCTCACATAAAAGAAGAATGTTAGATTCCATTTTGAAATCTGAGAGACCGTTATGTCTTTCAAATAAACTAAAATTTGGTTTTAGTGTAACTTAAACACTTTAAAAAAAAAAATCCCTTATTTCCTTGTAATATTATCTGCAAATTTTTATTGTACTATTTAAACTTTTAAAAAACATTTTTCTGCAGTGGTTTATATGAAATATTTAAGTTGGTGACGTTGACATTCAATATTCTTTCTCCTTCCGTCATCCAATTTTCAAATTGAAAACCGTTCTTTCATTTTATGGCCTCTATATTCCTCGAGATACAGGCAGCTGATTTTTTAATGCAGCCAAGTAGTGGTGATGAAAATTCAAGAAATAATAATAGCTGAAGGAATAGTTTTTCACTCCAAGCTGTTGTAAAATAAAAGAAACCAGAAGAATGGCACGATGATAGTTTCGTCTGGACGTGATGTTCAATTTCAACAAGATTGTCTAGACTATAGTTTCTTGTATTATAACGGTTTTTTTTGACTGTTGATTAAAAAAGAATGTTCGATTTCTTCGTTTTTCACTTTGGAATCTGAGAAACTGTTAGAATAAATCAAATGAAAATAATGATTTATAAACTTAGCTTTTCAATTTTGCACTTTTTAAATAGAAATGTTTCGGTAGAATGAATTCAATGATCCTTTTTTTTTGATTTTTTTTTAATTGATAGGATTTAAAATTGTAGCAATTTTAATCAAAAAATCAGTGTTCAATAATGTCTTATGGGGTGCTTTTATATTATCAAAGATAATATAAAAGATAATATATATATATATATATAAATATGTGTGTATAGATTTTTTTTTTTTCTAAAAATTTTGATCAAATTATTTATTACTGTGTCTGATTCTTCCTTTAAAGTGCTTAAATTAAATAAAAAGAAGATTCAATATTTAGATTCATTATAAAACAGTTTAAAATTGATAAAAAAATTATTTTCAGCATCTAAAAATTCCAACAAAATAAAAATTTCTAAAATTTATTATTTTTATAAAAAAAAACAATTCGTTGATTGTCTGAAAGTTCTTCTTACAAAATACTTACTTTCCTGTTTAACAAAAATTTTCTTGTGTTGTTTAATAAATGATTTATTTATAATAATTTTTTATTTCTTTATGTGTAGGCAAGAGTTATATATTTGAATAATTCCTATCATAATATCCTCCTATATATTTGAAAAATTCATGTTATAAACAAAATCACGCTTAAATTTGTCCGAAAAACACTTGACAAGTGCTTGATAGAAAATAAATATTATTTTTAGTAAATTCTAACAGATGATTATCTTGATTTTTCAGATCCAGTTATTTTTGATTGCACATTCTTCTTGAATCGAATAGTACATTTAGTAATCCTGACTTACAACTTTGAATCCTTCCAATTTATATGTTTCTTTTGTAAAGTATTACTATTTGCTGTATAAAACAAAAATGTATTTCGTTTCAGTCGAAATATTTTAAAAATATCTTCTGTGTATGTAAATGTATTTATGATGCTTGTTTTTTGCTTGTGTATAGTCTTCATGAATGTTAGTGAACCCGTGTTTAAAATAAAATGAAGTTCATGGACGTATCCTTACTAAAGTGTTATCATCTTTATATTTGAAAAATCCATGATACGCCAGTATGAATTAATCTTTATCGTGATGTACACTAATTAATGCACTCTATAATTAGTCAATAACGACTTTAACTGGGTAATTCGACAATAATAGATTAAGGATAGTTGGTGAATTTGTGAGTCTGAATGGCCGAAAGTCTAGAGCTCTAGCGCTCGGTTCCACATGTTTTTAGGTTCGAGTTTTGGTGGTGCCATGGATGTTTGTAGGATAGAATCCACTTTAAGCGGTAGGTCCCGGTCTCATTTGATCGTAAGAGCGTCATGGAGCCAAGTCAGGCTTCTACCTACTGGTGCTACGTCCTAAACATCCCTTTCCCTACATCCAAGAGTAGATTACTCATGGGATATCTGTTCCGTACTGCAGGACACTGACGATTAGACACAACAAACATACAAATTTGTCTTATAGAACTAAAAGTAAACTCTTATCCTACTAACATTCAAATTTTCCAAAATTATTTTTTACAATAATAAAATGGAATTATTCATCTGTGTGTTTCAAAAGGTGGGACTTGATCGATCGGTAAATTTTCTAGATAAAAATTTACAATAGTTAAATACATAAAATTATACGCAATATCAGGTTTTCATGCATGTCGTATTAATATTTTTATTACCATTTTTCCATTTCTTTCCAATTTGAATTAAAATAATAATTTATGTATATACACTAATTAAAGTTTTTATAAATATTAAATTGCAGAATTGTGAATATTATTTAAAAAATCTTAAAAATAATTAGTTAAATAATAACGATTTTTGTCTATAAGAGTCTTCATAAATAATTATATATCCTCTAATAGATTAATAGATATGTGAAATTTTCAAATACATTTAATTATACAATAATTACTTTTTGAAAATTATATTTTATCTATGTGTGTACTTCAATAAGTACGCAAAAATAGAAATGAACTCCAGTACTGTAATTAGTTTACTTTGTTATTTAATTGACTTTAACTCTTTAATTCCAAGTTCAGTTTCAGCAAAAAATGTTTACATTTGCTCAGCGAACCAAAACAAGCTTTCAGAAATATAATTAAAGGCTCAAAACAACTGTCGAAGAAAATCGCATGCAATTTATTTGTTTCTTGGTAGCAAAATAAATATTCGCTAAATTACGTATTCAACTCTATAATTAATTTTGGGCACTGATTCGAGGTAATCAATTTTATTAAGTCTTGAATGAACACGATGTACAAGCCTTGAAGTAATATATTTAGAAAGCCTTAAATCTCAGCTTTAAAAATGCTACATTTATTTTTTTATTCAAGAATACATGGATCAGGTGTAATTAACAATAAAATGTGCCTGGCCCTTACGGTAAGCACATTTTATTGTTAATTTTTTATTATATTTGCCCCTTACCCGTAAAGGCTAAGTAGAAATAATAAATTATTTTTTAAGTATGTAGTACTTTTGGCTTAATTACTATATAATGTGAGAAATTAAATGATGATATGTAAAATGGATTTTTTATTGAGATAAAGAAATTGAACACACTATTTTAAATTTTTGCATATTATTTTAATTCTTTTCAGTTTGATTTTTCTTTATTTTTCACCTTTTTGTATTCATTTTTATCCGACCAAAGGAAAATTAATAATTTGTGAAAATAATATAAATGTGTATCAAATAATTTAAAAACAAAAATACGGTAAGTTGTGAACTATTTTATGAACATATTTTACATTAAATAATATGAAGGAACATAATGTTCATTAGTTTAATTCAATAACAAATTTTGCAATATAATGTTTAAAGCCTATTTTGTTTAGAAAGGAATAATTACTGTTAAATTTATATTGTTTTAATACATATCTTTCAATCAGAAAACATAAGCAATTTTATATAAATGTATGCAATATAAAGAATATGATTGAAGATAAGAAATATCACATATCAATTTCAAAATTATATTATTTATCTTAGCTGAATTATTATATATGTATTCAAATATGCACTTGGCACCTGTGCAAAGAAAGTTGAGTCCATACGGGTTAGTGGATAGTCTAGATGTCTACCAACTGGGATATGAAACAACAACAACAAAGAATGTTTTGGAATCATTTTAGCATGTCTCAGTACGAAATTATATGAATAATTAAAATCCCACTCGCTGCCACTGATTGTACAAGCTATTCATCTGAGTTGTACAAATCAGAAATTAAAAATTTCAATGTAATTTAATTTGTAATGTTTATAAAACAAAAATTTGTAAATTGTAACTTAATATCGGAAGAGCTTTATAGGAATTAATACAAATTTCAATGATTGCTTGAAATGAATTATTATCTAATTCATAATTATTTCATTAATTTTAAATATGAAAATTACGCTTATAAAACCATAATTTATATAACTGATAATAAAATACCGTGTTGTAGACTTTTTTTTTTTTTTTTAATATCTTAACATCGTCAAAACATAGAGAAAAAATTAAAATAATCCAAAGTAATTGACTTGTCTAGACAATTGATTAATTTCAAAACCTGTCAAAACAACACGGATTTCATTCTAATGAGAACTACAGGTTTATCTTCAAAGAATTTAGCTAAAAGAAAATGATTAATTGCACTGAAATTTATAACATAAAACAAATACTTTCATTGTCTGAACTTCATTTATCTTTCTGAAGTCATATGTCTTCTTATCGATTTGTCTTACTTACTGCAGTTATTTGTCCTCATGTTATTAAACTGCCTTCAATATCTTCTTAATAATCATTTCGATAAATTTTTAATCTCTTTGGAGAAAGGTACATGATCACACATCTCGCTGTTCAGAGGACAAAAATTTAATATATATTTCTCTTCTTTTTTGTTCGGTAGGCCAATTTGAAATCGATAATCTTCGAAGGTCCATTAGGGAATTAAACAAATATCGGAGATTTACAAGAAGAAATGAATTGAATGTTTCACAGCAAATTGTCAGAAACAGAAGTTTTTTTTTTTTCACTTACATGCAAGAATCTTTATTATACACTTATTGAAAGTTTCAGATTGTTATAATATTGATCGAATCCTTAAAAATAAATTATAGTAATCCTAAAATAGAAAAAACAATACAAGATTAAGAAATTTATATGTATATTACGGAGGAAACTTTTAACATGAACAAATTTCACGATATATTTTACAGGGCTAAAAATTGGTAGTTTTCCTTTCAGTTAATATTGATAAATGGTAAAATATAATTTGTTAAAAAGAGTTAAAGCATTGATTGCTTCTATAGAAATGACGTTTCATTCAGGAACAATTAGTGACTATGTAAATACGTTATATTTTTAAGTAGATAATTAATGTTTATAGTACGTTGCAAATTTTGTGGTGGCTACTATTAATTATAAAATATAAAAAATAAACATATTTAAAAAATATAAAACACTATTTTAAAATAAAAAAATTATTTAAAAAAAAAATATTCCATTTTTTCATCATTAAATATTTTACTTCACCAAAGAAGGTTAATTTTTTCGAATGTAAATTTTGTAGCCAATAGCCAGATCAAATGTAACATACAATACATTGACTTATATTTGCATTAGAAATTAAAATATAGACATTTATTATGTATTTTGAAGAAAATGAATTTCACAAAATTTTAGCTCTACAGATTAATTAATAGAATAATTTGGATATATATGTAACATAAAATTGGAAAAAATAGCATCATTTACCTAACTTAATAATAATGCTAAAAATTGTGAATCAATCTAATTTATGTTTATCGTTTATTTCACAGTAAATATAAATTATGTTAAAAAAAATTCAAAAATAGATTTATAATACATGTTTTAAGATGTAAATAGGTATTTTGTTCAACAAACTTTAAAAAATCATTTTGAATTTAAATAAATTTTCAAATATTTACAATATTTTGACTTTGTTAAGAGTGAATACAGTCTTGAGTCAAATGAGATTTTATGGAAATAATGTACGATTATTGAAAAAAATTCTTGCTTTCTTTTAAAAGTTTTGGCCAATTATAAAAAGTCCTTCTTTTCTACATTTCAAATGTACATAAACATTATCTAGTAATAAATAATTTGTATTTTATACGATGTTAATATTATTTTAGAAAAGGAAAATGGAAAAGAAAAACCAGTAAGGTTTTGCAAGTTATTAAAGACAAAGACACGATTTTTAAAATTTTTTATTCGTATTTTATATTTTAGTTATGCGCTGCTTTGTCATGTTTACAAATTAAAACATCATCATGTTGCTAAAAATAAAGACTTGAAAAAAATACATTAAAATGTTAAGTGGTACTTAACTATTTGCAAGAATGTAAAATTTTATATGCTTATGTTTATTGGCCATTTTTATAATGCAGAAGAAAAACCTTATTTGTCATTTCTGAGTCGCGTACGCTACTTTAAGTAATTGTACCGGTAACTTTTAAGGCAAGTGAGCTTTTGTCAGAAAGATAAGAAGAATTCACTTTTTGTGCATTTTTCCAAACTTAAAGATTCTTGCGAATCTTTTACGAGAAGTATATGGATCCACCAACCTTTTCAAAGAAAGAATCTGGAGAGAGATAAAAGCACTTTAAATGCACCGCGATCTATAACTGGTGGTTCTTTTTCCATTTTTCCCACCAAAGAGAGCTTTTTTTTTTTAAGTGTTACCAACAAAATACTTTTTATTGGAGAATCCAACCTTTTCCTGAGACGTTCTTTAAATTCCAGTGGTCTTTTGTTCCGGCGAAAGAATAAGTAAAAATGTAGTTCTTCATTCACCTGTACGTTGGAAAAAATATTGCATCGCAAGCAATACTCTTGGATTTGTGCCCTCTTCCTGTTTTGATTCGATAACTCTGCAAATATTGAGTAGCATCACGTAAAAAATTACAAAATTCAATTATATATATATATATATATATATATATATATATATATATATATATATATATATATATATATATATATATATATATATATATATATATATATATATATATATATATATTTATGTACATACTATTGTGTCTAAAAGTGAGACCAGTTTACAATTTAAATTTCCCGGGCTTATGGTATTTCAATTTTTTCTCTTCTTTTATGTTTTTGACGACGCTGGCCTTGACATTTGTGTGAAATTTGACGTCAAAATATTCATTATTACGCTATTTGATTATTGATATTCATTAGTGTTTGATTCATTACGCTTGGCTTTGTGAGACATTAATGTTCATGGGAAAACACTAATTTTTATTTACAAACGTTAAATTTATATACAGAACTCTGTTTATGCGAAAATAAAAACTAAAGATACTTTTATTCACAAGTGCGTTTCACTTTAAGGTTGGATTTTTAGAGTTCTCGAGTCTACGTCGAATCTATTTCACCATTTCAGTCAATAGACCATAATAATCACACGGCGAGATACACAAAAATCACTAGGGCCTCAGTTTTGATACAAGGCAGAAATTCTGGCTTGTTCAGTCACTTCAGTGAAAAGAAAAAAGAAAAAACAATACTGTTTTGACTCGGCGCAGAACTCTCTCCCTTTCTTCTTCAAAAAAAACCTCCCTTTAAGAAAATCTGCAAAGGGAGGGGGCGGGGCAACTTCCCTCACTTATTATTAGAGCAGATATTTTTCAGTCCATGGTCTATCACCAATCATGATGCAACTACTCATGGTGTAGTCCATATCCCTTTTGTATTTCTTCGACCTATGAAGATCGCACATACAATCACTAATTTCATGAGGTCTCATTATCCATGACACTGAATATCTGCTATTAGATTTGAATAACAGGTTGTTCTCATTAGTACAAAACACTAATTGCATGTAATACAACTACCCACAACACTGCTTATATGCCCTAAAAATTGGTGATACGTTGTACTTGTCAATGATTGTACATTCCTCTCTTCCGGGAATGAAATGCCGCAACTTTTTCCATGGGAAAAATACTAAAACATTCCTAAACATTCAACTATTATACTAAACATTTCAACTTAGCAATACAAATTACAAATGAATACGCATAAAATAAATAGTCAATTATAAAAAATATATTGATACATATTGTTTTGCATAATTATTATTATTATTTATGGTATAATACAAAATTTTCCATTACATAAACCATATAAAATATGAGTGCAAATATTTATACATTTTTATTAAAATCAACCAAAATTTGACAATGCTAATATATTATTTAAATTTATCCTAAAAGTATTCATGTTAAACTTAAATATGAAATAATAATTCTTTAACCATTACATATCTTTGACAAATACTATCCGACATATAAACCTCTCTCTATATATATTATTTAATACATATATCTGATTTCTAGAAATGAGACTTGGTCTGAAATATAAAGAGAAAATAAAAGACATATTTAACTTTTCATAGCAGAAAAAGCATATGCCAGTTACAAATGTTTATTGCTTATAGCACTTCTGAAAAACAAACAGCGAAAGACATTTTAAAATTAAAATGCATTTTTATATGTTGATAAGAACAACATGTTCTGAAATGAAAGAATGTTAAGAAATAAATTCTGTGATCAAAGAAATCTATAAATATAATTTTATCAAAAATGGAATCATTTTACAAATCATTATTATTTTAAAAATAAATTCATTTCTCCAAAACTTGAAAAGTACTTCAATCTCTTTAAAAATTTATGATATTTGAAAATAATTTTTTTATGGAATTAATTAATTCCCAACACGTAGTACAATTTAGAGCTATTTTTACAATTTCTAATTCATTAAAATGCTTATTTTTTATGAAAATATCCTATAAATTGACGTGAACCAACAAAAGAAATTTTTATAAGTCATTCTAATGCTATTAAAAGAGATAAACATGATAAAAAGAAGGATTATTATTCAATCCTTCTTTTTCTTCAAATATTCTCTTTGACATAAATAAAAAAAGTTATGATAAATTGAAATACAATCATTCATCATGTATCTAAAAAAAAAAAGTAAAGCACAAAAAGTCAATACTAAAATTAATGAGCCACATAGATTTATTGCTAAATGAAACCCCGACTACAAGTAAAATTCATTTGAATGAATAAACGTATTGGAGTTTGTAAGAAGGCAAAAGTGTAGATTCGTGTTTAAGTTTTTTACAGATTTAAAATGGATGCATATTTCACAATGAAAATTTTCTATCACATGCAGGTTGTATTAGATATACGAATGTTGAATTTCATTTTTATCGAATAGTATTTATTTCAAAAACAATAAAATATAAATTGTCTTTTAAATCACTGAGACTATTAGGCAAGAAATAATATATATATATATATACAATTGTAATATGTTATTCGTTGATCGAATTTCAGTGGTAACTTAGTCACGGTGCAAAAAGGATTCATGTTAACATCTGATGTCAATTTCATAGATATTGAATATGAAAACGAAAATGTTGGATGATGATTCTGAAGATAAAACAA